>ML404422.1:0-37031 GCA_005239525.1 Nicotiana knightiana | reverse complement strand
GGGGGGGGGGGGGGGATACTAGTACTGAGAGCACTTGAAAGGCTACTGTGTTTGTTTTTTCCTTTAGGAATTAAAAATATTTGGTTCTGAATTATGAGCCAATTTGGGGTTTTGAACAGTGCGCTGGGTACTAATTGTCGTGGCCTACTTCCCTCTGATGGATACGGCTTTGGTGTGATTCATGTGAAGTCTACTTTATCATTATTTTTATTATTTTCGTTGATATTCATAACTCTGACAACCCTAACCAAATTATATACAGTTACACATTATCCAGAAGCTTCTAATATTTCCTAAAATAAGAACAAAATTGATTAAGTAATTTGGTGGAGCATTGTTGGGCTTCAGATAGGAAACATCAATAAGGCCCAAATCCTCTGAGAGTCCAAAAATGTGTGGCTTAGGCCCAAAATGCTTTACCCAAGAAGCATGTTCAAGTCTAATATATCTTTGGACCAAGTCTCTATTGTTTTAGACATCAGACTTAGTTTTCTCCGCTTCCTCCACCTTCTCCTCTGATAAAATTATTGCTCCGGTGGAGGCTCCGGCAACACCCCCCTCAAGTGGGAGACCGGTGATCGGACTCCCAGCTTGCTAATAAAATGCCGATGAAGAGGACCTTCCAATGCTTTCATGAAAATGTCGGCAATCTGGGAAGAAGACGGTACAAATGACAAAGAGATAAGACTGTTAAAGAGTTTCTCACGAACAAAATGACAAGCAATTTTGATGTGTTTTGTTTGTTCGTGAAAGACGGGATTTTTAACGATATGGATGGCTGCTTGGTTGTCACAGTGTAGAGATACCGGCAAGGAAGGAGGAATAGAAAAATCTGCAAGAAGGTGGACATCCCAAGCTATTTCGGCAATAAGACGACTCATAAAACGATATTCCGCTTCAGCCGAAGATAGAGAAATGACCGATTGCTTCTTGGATTTCCAAGAGATGGGACAACCCCCAAAGTTGAGAAAAAATCCACTGAAGGAGTTTCGTCTATCGGAGCAGGCTGCCCAATCAGCGTCACAATAAGCAAGGAGATGAAAGCTCGGCTCAGATGAAAGAAAAAGCCCAAGACCAGGATTATTTCTAACATATCGAAGAGTATGTAATGCTGACTGAAGATGGCCAGAACATGGAGATTCCATAAGTTGGCTAAGGTGTTGCACAACATAAGCCAAATCAGGTCTTGTTTGTGTCAAAAAATTCAAATTTCCCATTAATCTTCGATAAACAGTTGGAAGCGCCAAAGGTTCACCAAAATTTGAAGAAAGTTTGACTGTTGGATCTAGTGGAGTGATCACACTGCGATCTACAAGAGAGGGATATTCAGAAAGTAAATCAAAGACAAACTTACGTTGAGTGACAAGCAGACTTCCAGGTTCACTCATAAGTTACACTGCCAAAAAATAGCTTGCCTTTCCCAAATCTTTGATTCTAAATTCAGAATTAAGAAATGATTTCAATTCATTAATTTCTCCTATGTCATTTCCTGTCAGCAAAATGTCGTCGACATAAACTGCTAGGATAGTGATCAGGCTCTCGGAAGATTTAACAAGCAAGGAGTAGTCATTGAGTGAAGAAATAAACCCTCATGTCCCTAAGGCAGATGAAAGACGAGCATACCACTGACGCGATGCCTGTTTGAGCCCATAAAGCGATTTGCGAAGCCGACAAACATGTGAAGGAGACGGAGAAGGAACTCTGGGGGTAACTTCATAAACACTTCTTCACTCAAATATCCGTGAAGAAAGACTTTGTTGACGTCCAATTGTCACAAAGACCACTTCTTTTTGACAACAATGCTCAAAAGACATCAGATGGTTGTCATTTTAACAACAGGTGAGACTGTCTCGGTATAATCAATTCCTTCCATCTGCTTATCTCCTCTGATTACCAAACGTGCTTTGAGACGTTCTAAGGATCCATAAGACTTTAATTTAACTTTGTAAATCCACTTACAAAGTAATGCCTTTTTACCAACTGGTAGAGCTACTAAATCCCATGTGCGGTTGGAATCAAGTGCCTCATTTTCCTTATTCTTTGCAGCATGCCAACCCGGATGAAATGATGCTTGCTAGTAGATTGGGAAAAAAATAGGTAGGCATTCTGAGCGGTCATTTAGGGGCCTCGTTGATACTGGCTCTATAATTTGACAAATTGAATTCACTACATGCTGGTTTTGTGGTGACATAGAAGTAAAAGAAAATGAATGAAGAGGCATCAAAGGAGGATTGGGAGAAATGACGAAAAAAATATTATCACAAATGTAATCAGAAAGATATGATGGTGAATTGTGTGTGCTTGAATATCTTCTAAGCCCCTCTACTGGAGATAACACAACTGCTGATTGTGAATTTTCTTGTATAGGAGGTAAAAAACTAGAAGAGGAAGAAGAGTGAGATGAGCTTGTGGAAAGAGTACATAGTATGGGAGAAGAAATTGCAGACTCGTGGCTAATGGACAGTGGAGATGGAGAAGAGTGAGAGTCAGACAGATGGGGTGTAGGCTGAAGAGGTGTTGTAGGAAAATAAGAATGGGATGTTTGAGGAATATATTGACTAGGTAGAACACTCTCACTAGTTGAAAACAAGCTGGAAATAGTTTTGTTAAAGGTGTATCATAGGCAAAAGGAAAAATGGACTCACAGAACTTCACATCCCTTGAAATAAGAATCTTATTTGACTGCAAATCTAGAATTTTGTATCTTTTCTTCCCAAAAGGGTACCCTAAGAAAACACCTAGTAGAGCTCTAGGAGACATTTTGTCCTTATATCTTGCTAAAGTAGAAACAAAACAGAGACATCCAAAAGATCTAAGATGAGTGTAGGATGGTAATTTGTTATATAGCACATGATAAGGATATTTACCATTCAAGACTTTAGAGGGAAATCTATTGACCAAATAGGTTGATGTTAACAGACAATCTCCAAAACTTCTTTGGAAGGTGAGATTGGTATAACAAAGCACGACAAGTTTCCAAAAGATGCTTGTGTTTTCTTTCCACCACCCTATTTTGGTGAGGGGTGGATGTGCATGAAGTTTGGTGGATTATCCCCTTAGAAGAAAAATATTCTGATTGAAGGTTCCCAGTCCCTAGCTCATAGGCATTGTCTGAACGAATGTTCTTAACTTTGGTTGCAAATTGTCTTTCTACAATAGCAAGAAAAGTTTTGATAGCAGAAAAATCATCGGATTTGGTAGACAAAAGAAACTTACAGGTTCCTCTTGAGAAGTCATATACAATGGACAAAAAATATCTTTCCCCTTTGTAAGTAGGAGTTTTGTAGGGTCCCCAGGTGTCAATGTGGAACAATTCAAAATAATGCTTTGAGGTGATACTACTAATAGGAAAATGTAATTTGGTTTGTCGTGCCATAGGAAAAATTTCACAAGGAAACTCTTGGTGATTTTGCAGAGAATCAGTAATTCCATTTATGTTTCTCATAGCTGAATAAGGGATATGTCCCAAATGATAATTCCACAACTTACTTGAACTAAAATTTTCAGAAATTGGAACTATTTTATTCATAGTATAAACTTCATGGCAAGAAACATTGCCATTTACAGACTCTAAAACAGACTAAGACCTTGGACAAGGAGACTCAACAACAGACGTAGACTCAACAAAGCTACAAGAGTTAATAGGACTTAACACAAGACTGAATGGCATTAGAATTAGAAGCAATTGACTTGGATGGCTTGGATTGAGTTGTGTTATATTTTAGCAGATGCACATAGAGGCCAGCAGATACTTCACCAAACATCAGAAGACTCTTCATGAAAAGGACATGTAACAAGTAATCACATTTGTTAAAATGACATTGCAGTCTAATTGTCTACAAAGTTGACTGATCGACATTAAATTGTGTTTGAAAGAGGGCATATAAAGCACATTGTGCAACTCAATATCTGAAGATAAGTAAAGACTGCCCAGATAACAAACTCTCACTTTATAGGAATTTGGTAGGTTAACAAAAACATGAATAGTTAACTCTTTTATATCATGAAGAAGAGTTTTGTCAAAGGTCATGTGTTGTGAAGCTCCGGAGTCAATGATCCAAGGATTAGGAATTGTAGAAGAAAAATAAGATGTAAAATCATGCATAACAACACTTATACCAGTAAAATTGGCAGTTACATTGATCTCAGAACCTGGAGCAACAGGAGTACCAGCTTGCACTGATTGCAACATCTGAATCAGCTGGTCACATTGCTCTTTTGTGAAACTATGAGAGTATGTGACTATACCTGAGGAGGAACCTGAACCATCTCCTTCCTCTTTAGTTACTTTATTTGCTTTTCCACTACCATAGGTCCTTTTAGGCTTAGTAAACTTGAAATTTTGAGTGTAACCATGCAATTTATAGCATTTATCCTTCTCATGCCCAAATTTTTTACAATACTTGCAAAATAAATTGTTTCTTCTCATCTCCATGTTACTGCACATATTGTTCTATTGAACTCACTGTTGTTCTTTTGTACAAACCCTCTTGGTGTCATTACATTGAAAGCAACAGATTCAAAGGATACCTGATGGACAGAGTGCATTTCCCTTTGTCTCTCTTCATGAAGGATTAGAGACTAGGCTTGTGCTGTAGTAGGCAAAGGCTTCATCATCAATATATTACCTCGAATAGCAGAATAAACTTCATTTAAACCCATCAAAAACTGGATAAGCTGCTGATCTTCATTCATCTTGAAGTTATGTTCCTTAGCCCCACACTTGCATTCACACTGCAAATCATGAAGGCATTCGGCTCTTTCAACTGATCCTAAATCCTTTTCATCTTTGTGAAATATCCAGCTACATCAGTGGTTCCCTGATATATCCTGCTGAGTTCTCTTTGCAACTGAAATATTTTGGTCCCATTAGTTTGTACATACCTTTGCTCTAACTCTTTCCACAATTCTTCTGCAGTTAGTGAATAAATCACACTCTCTACAATGTCCTTACTTAGAGATTCATTACACCTTACCCATTGAGTGAATAAAGGTGCATCAGCAACTGGTTTTCATTATTTTCCATTGACGAATCCCAACTTATTTTTAGCTGAGAGAGAAATCAAAACCCCCTTCTCCAATTTTTATAACTACTTCCATCGAAACTCATATTGATCAGATTCATTCCAGGAGAATCTGCTGAATTGAGGAAGTAGGGATGAGAAGGATCGAGCTTCTCAGGGACTATGACAACACCAGCTGCAGCTGGAGAATTTTCAGAAACTGTGCTTGAATCTCCCATTTCGAACAAATTATCACAAAAGCAGAGATGAAACATAAAAAAGAGAAATGGAGATAAAATAAGTTGAAGAGAAAAATTAGAACAAGAAAAAAAGACAAAGAGCAAGGATTGGAAAAAAACGAGAAGAAGAAAAGATCCTTCTGATACCATGACGGGAAAAGGAGAAACTCTAGATAGGCTTTTCAATTGTATTTTGCTTTCTAGCTCTACCCAAGTTCTCAACAGCAGAGTGAAGAAGAAAAGTTAAAAGCATGACTTCTCTCTTTGCGCACGTTTAGCCAAGGTAGGCGAACTTGCACCAGTGATGGCAAGACGGTGGAAACAACCAGCAACGGCAAACTTAACTGTAACTCCGGCGACCGTAGGTATACAAGCATTCACTCCATTAACGTTTGGTAGCTTTCTTCCAACTTGATTCCAACCAACTCGAGAGGAAATTGAAAGCAATTCTGAGAAGGAATGTAACAGTGAAAACCAATGGAATAGTGTAGCTAGATCTAGCTGAGGAGAAGGAAATCCAGAAAGGCAAGGGCCAAATGCCAATAAGTTTATGAAGATTACAATTCTTAGAGGCAGGATCTTTGGTGCAACCTTTCCCAAACCTAGAGCAACATGCACCAACAGACAACGGAGGAAATGTACTGAATCAACATGTAAAGGAGCTCAGACAACAAAATCGCAATTCTCAGATGGGCATGAGACTAGACTATGTGCCACCAAGTCATCGAGATGGTAAGATTGTAGTTCAAATTGTAGAGGAAGATGTTCAAAAATTGAATGACCGTTGGGAAACTGCCTTAATTGATTATGTCCTAGGTGATACACCATACGAGAAATCTATGGAGGCTTTTACTACTTTAGTTTGGGATTTTGTGTCGAAGCCTCAAATTATGTATCACAGTGATGGATACTATGTGTTTAGATTTTCAACAATTGAAGACAGATATCTCGTGATGCAAGCAGGACCATACTCGTACCGCAATAAGCCACTCATATTACAAAACTGGGAAAGAGATTTCCATTTTGATCCTAAATTCATTACAACCATTCCTCTGTGAGTAAATTTCCCAAGCTTACCTATTGGGTATTGGACTGCAGATGCACTTAACAAAGTGGCTAGTGCTATTGGAGCTCCTATGTATACTGACGGATACACAACTAATCTCAACAAATTCTCTTATGCAACGGTCTTAGTTAAGGTTGATATCACTAAGCCAATGCTGGAGACCATAGAGATTGATACTCCATCCAGAACTAGTCAGTAACAAATTGTGTATGAGTGGAGGCCAAAGTTCTGCAGTGATTGTAATCACTTTGGCCATGATACTTTTGAGTGTTGGAGGAACTAAAAGCAGGACAATGAGGAGGCAGAATTTAAAGCTCCAAAAAGAAGGAACAAAGTAAGAAAGAAAAATATAGTATAGGAGTGGAAGCCAAAGGAACAATTAGAGCAAGATGGTGAAGTAGAGGGGAAAGGAAAGGGAGGCCAGCAAGTAGAAACATGAAATGGTAAAGCAGTTGCTGTAGATGCTCCTACACAATTGGCCAGTAGAAATGAAGAATGCAGAATTCAGCATAGTCACAGGGTTGAAGTAGCACAGCAGCCTCGAAATGAAGAGGGCATCAATACAAATAGATCAAGATATTGGAAGAGTGTGTGCCAAGCACTTCAAAAGCAGCTGAGACTTGGATTGATCCTGCACTCAAACCCCCATGATTGTGTGCACTTGGAACGTTAGAAGGTTGAACAAGCCTTACAAACAGAAGGAGTTGAGACTCTTTCTGCAAAAGAATAAAATAGATATCCTTTGGTGTCTGGAAACAAGAGTAAAGGAAAGAAAGGCAAAAAATATCTTGAACAGGGTTGCTAGAGATTGGGGTTACTGTTGCAACTATACCAAAGCTATTAATGGAAGGATTTGGCTAATATGGAAAACACATCTGATAGTCAAGATAATCCAAATACATGAACAATTCATCCATTGCTCAGTGGAAGATCCAGTAACCAATTTCCAGATTATGTTGACAGCAGTCTATGCTAGGAATAAAATGCACGAAACAGAAAGTCTATGGAAGAAATGCAGCTGTTAGGTAGGCAGCAAATACCATGGCTCATTAGTGGGGATTTCAACAATGTGTTAACCACTGATGATAGAATAGGACAACCAGTTACAACTAGAGATGTACATGATTTCAAGCAGTGTATTGATATCATGCAACTGACTCCACTAAGAACTAAAGGATGTTTCTTCACCTTCAGTTGGACACAGACATATGGACACCTAGAAGCAGATTTTTTGGGACCTGGAGTATTTGATCACTCCCCAATTGTGATTAAATTATGGAAATAATAACTACCTATCCCAAACCATTCAATTTATATATGGTGAAAATTGACAATCGAGAATTCACACATATGGTGAATAGAGTACGGTATGGCTGAAGCTAAAAAGACTAAAAGATGAAGCTAAGGGTCTGAACAAGTCCATGTCAGGCTATGAGCAGAAGCTGATTCAAGCAAGGCAGAGTTTGGAATGTATTCAAGCAGAACTTGTCATTGATCCCTTTAATCAACTGTTGATTGAGCAAGAGAAACATAATATTAGTGAATTGGAGAAATGGAGTACAATAAAAGAAATAATCTTGAGGCAGAAATCAAGAGCAACATGGATTGATTATGGAGACTCCAATACTAAATACTTCTATGCACAACTGATAATAAAGGCCAGCAAGAATACTATTGCTTCTGTATACAATGAAGTGGGAATGAAGATAACTGATCCAAAAGATGTGGAAATGGAGTTCACTGCCTTCTTCACACAGCTAATGGGGAAAGCAAATGGACTGATGCCATGCCCTAATGCTAGTATCATAAAAACAGGAAATTGCCTCACCTTACGACATCAATATGAACTGATCATGGACATAACTCATAAGGAGATTGCTGAAGCTATAAGGGATATGCCAAATGATAAGGCCCCTGGAGTGGATGGATTCCCTGTAGAGTTCTTCACTAAGCAATGGGAGATTGTGAAATATGATATATATGAGGCAGTGGCATACTTCTTTCATATAGGGAGAATGATGCCAGCATGTAATTGTACTGCCATTACATTGACCCCTAAAGTCCCATCTCCATCTAAAGTGAAAGATTATAGGACAGCATGTTGCACTACACTGTATTAGATTGTTGCCAAGATACTGACCAAAAGAATCAAGAAGGTGATAGAAGTGATCATTGAGAAATCACAGTCTGCATTCATTGAAGGAAGGAACATCATTGATAATATCCTATTTAGCCATGAGTTGTTCAAAGGCTATAATAGGAAATGTATATCCCTTAGATGCATGCTGAAAGTGGACATTAGGAAGGCCTATGATTCATTGGATTGGTAGTTCCTTAGATGCATGCTAACTGACCTTAAGTTCTCTCAGAAATTTATCCATTGGGTAATGGAATGTGTACTACAGTGTCATACTCATTGGTGCTTAATGGAGGCCTTACCAAACTATTTCAGGCTAAGAGAGAGATTAGGCAAGGAGATCCCATGTCTCCCTACCTATTTTTCATTGCAATGGAATACTTACAAAGAGAGATGAATCAACTACCAGCCATAAAGGAATTTAAATATCATCCAAGATGTAAAAAGATAGGAGTGACTCATATTTGTTTTGCTGACGATTTATTTATGTTTTGCAGGGCAGGCATTAATTCATTGATCAAAATGCAGGAAACCTTTCAAAGGTTTTCTACTGCATCTGGCCTTTAGGAAAATGCATATAAAAGCTCCATATATATTGCTGGAGTACATCAGGACATCAAAGACTCATTGATAAGCGTAATAGGGTTTACAGAGGGATCAATACCTTTTAAATACTTGGGAGTTCCCTTGTCTTCCAAGAAATTAAACATTCAACAATGCCTACCTACCTTCGGTGGAGAAGATCACTGAAAGAGTTAGTTGCTGGTCAGCAAAGATGTTATCATATTCGGGAAGAGTCTAACTCATAAAGTCTGTGTGATCTTTGGTATGCAGACTTATTGGACTCAAATATTCATACTGCCCAAGAAAATCATAAAGGTGATTGAAACAATTTGCAAAACATTCCTATGGGCTGGTTCAAGTGCTACTTCTAGGAAAGCACTGATAGCTTGGGACAAGGTATGTCAACCAAAAGCAGCTGGGGGATTAAACATTATTAACATGGGGCTATGGAACAAAGCAGCAATCCTAAAACAACTATTGGCACTGACAAAGAAAAAAGACACACTATGGATCAAATGGGCTCATTGCTACTACATAAAACAGAGGAAAATTGACACCATGGATACACCTAAGACAACTTCTTAGGTGGTCAAGAAGATTATAGATGCAAAACAAGGTTTGATGCAGATGAGCACAATGCATCACAGCCTTAGTGCAACACTAACAGCTATGGAAAAGCAGGATAGATTTCAGGTTTAGAAAGCTTATATTCAGATGCTACCCCAATTCCCAAAGGTTGGATGGAAGAGAATATATATGCATCCACAGATCCATCCAAGATTCAAGTTCCATTTATGACTGGCAATTCATCAGAGGTTAGCCACTATGGATAGATTGCAGAAGTTTGGAATCCAAGTACCACTGGATTGTGCATTTTGTGCTAGGTGCATGTAAACATTTAGTCATCTATTTTTTGAATGCTCATGTACTAGCACATTATGAAATAGAATACTCAAATGGCTGGGACATACAAGGAGAATAGGCAGTTGGCAGACTGAGATAGACTAGATAAACAATTTAGCTAAGAGGAAAACTGGAATGGCAGCTATTACTACTTCAGCTTTTGCCATGGTAGTATATTGTATCTGGCGAGAAAGGAATTCCATCAGATTCAACAAAGGTAGATATGACGCTGATGTGATTTGTAGAGAAATTGAAATACACATGCGCGTACAAGGGAGATCAAAAAGCAAATGGTAACCAACATTGCAAGGATTGAATAAGTATCCGTAGGCTAGTTGTAATCTGCTTGAAAGTGTAATTAGTGTAGTTTAATTTGTAATTGTAATTAGGAGGTTGGTGGTCAATATCAACCTGGCTTTGTAAAGACAATTTTGATGAAATGGAAAGTCTGTTTAATATAAAAAAAAATTATATTTTGCTTTCATTGTATATTTGCTCTGTACATTTGCATGCTCCTATTTATACAAGTGTTTCAATGAATAAGGAAAATGCTAAATAAAATAAAAAATCCCCTAACTAACTCCGACGACCCTAACCAAATTATGTACAACTACACATTATCTAGAAGCTTCTAATATTCCCTAAGATAAGAACAAAGTTGATCAAGCAACTGGTGGAGCATTGTTGGGCTTCAGATATGAAACATCAATAAGGCCCAAATCCTGTGAGAGTCCAAAAATGTGTGGGCTTAGGCCCAAAAATGCTTTACCCAAGAAGCATGTTCAAGTCTAATATCTCTTTGGACCAAGTCTATGTTGTTTTAGACATCAGACTTACTTTTCTCAGATAAAATTATTGCTCTGGCGGAGGCTCCAGCAGCAAGATGAAAGTGCATCACATAAATTTAGACAGAGAGAGTAATAATTATCCTTGGTCATCATTTATTCCTTATCAAAATAATTCATTCCCTAAATATTTTAAACATTAAAACAATATGCACTGAATTTCAATTTTGATATTTTTACTATTCTTAAAGTTGGAAAAAAAATCAAAGACTAAGTCAATCCACTCAGCTTGGCCAATCGTTAGTACTAATACTACTATTTATGTCTAACGCTCATCCAATGTTTGTCAAATGATTAAATCTATACTTTAATACGAGGAGAAAAAGAGGAACTGCATTTATTCCCTTTTTGTATTTGTTACTGTGTATTGAAAATGGCGTCTATCTATTATTACCTTCGGTCCATGATGCAAGGCTAGAATTCATGGTTTAACATGTTATATGCCTTACATTTCATGTGCGTTAATGATAAAAATACACATTTTATGTGCATAATAGAGTCTATTTCATGTGTAGGTGAATTGGAAATGGAAACCGAGCTAAATGGATGCAAATACAACGAAACTACGCTCAAGAGGCGAGGAGGAGTGCACCGGGCTATAGCCGGGCGCCAGAGCCCAAACGCCTGACCCTGCCTGGCGTTAGCCAGGAATTAGAGTCCAAACGCCAGCCTTAGCATGGCGTTAGCCAGGCGTTAGAGCCCAAACGCTAGCCTGAGCCTGGCGTTAGCCAGGCGCTAAGGCCCAAACGCCAGGCCCCTGTTTCGGTCAATTCCGAGTTTTGACGAGTTTAAGTGTTTCCCGGTTGAAATAGAAGTCTCCTACACGTTTAGGGTTCGTCCTAAACATATAAATAGACCCCAAAAACACAACTTAGAGAGAATTCGAAGATTAGAAGGAGAATTCGAGGATACGAAAGGGATTCGAAGAGACGGACGGCAAGACATAAATTTGTACAGATTTTCTTCATTACTTTGNCCCTTTGTTTGAAACAATCATATATTTGAACCTTGTCACCTCTCGTAAGCACTGAAAAAAGTGATGAAATATGGAAAAGTTAAAGTGTGGGGTGGTAAGTTGGTTTTTGAGGGGAATAATTGAAATACGGAGAAAGGTGCATTGTTTGAAAAAGTAAGAGTCACTTGCGAAAAAAAAAAAATAGAAAAGAAAAAAAAATAGTTGTATTATTGTGAAAGAAAATATATGTGGTGACTCTTGATGTAATTGTGCTTAAAGAAGCATGGGGCATTAACATTGATGTGAATGTGGCGTTGGTTTAATATAAGTGTGAGGTTGAAAAGCTAAAGTATGTGTATTTTTAAAGTGCTTAGGAAGGTGTACTCACTCTTATATCCAAATGTATCCTACCCGTCCCGCAGCCTACATTACAACCAAAATAAAGTCCTACTTGATCCTTGAATGAATGAGCTCGACTAGTAGAGTATTACACTACGGGCAAGCTTATGGTGCATCTTTTGTGGCATATGAATATTATTTCTAAGAGCGAGTGAATTCTTTCTATCTTGAGTTCCTAAGTGTTCTTAAATTTTATTGTGTGAGGAACTAGCTCTTTGATTTGGTGAAGGCACATGATTCATGAAGGAAAGGTAATGTTGTTGACCTCTATGTTAGAGTAGTTAGTGAATTGTGAATAAAGCATGGTATTTGTGAGTCGATTATTGAGGCGAGGATGTCACACCTTTGTGCTTGAACTGTTTTAAATATTCTTGGTATAACGTGTTAAGAGATTTGCTTAATAAGTTGTGTACATGAGTGTAGTGTGATTGCTCGAGGACGAGCAAATGTTTAAGTGTGGGGTATTGATGCGAGGCTAGAATTCATGGTTTAACATGTTATATGCCCTACATTTTATGTGCGTTAATGATAAAAATACACTTTTTATGTGCATAATAGAGTCTATTTCATGTGTAGGTGAATTGGAGATGGAAACCGAGCTAAATGGATGCAAATACATCGAAAATACGCTCAAGAGGCGAGGAGGAGTGCACCGGGCTATAGCCGGGCGCCAGAGCCCAAACGCCTGACCCTGCCTGGCGTTAGCCAGGCGTTAGAGTCCAAACGCCAGCCTTAGCCTGGCGTTAGCCAGGCGTTAGAGCCCAAACGCCAGGCCCCTGTTTCAGTCAATTCCGAGTTTGGCGAGTTTAAGTATTCCCCGGTTGAAATAGAAGTCTCCTACACGTTTAGGGTTTGTCCTAAACATATAAATAGACCCCTAAAACACAACTTAACGAGGATTGGAAGGCAGACGAAGGATTTGAAGAGAGGAAACCATTGAAGTGACAAAACATTGATTTCTACATCTTTTATTCATTACTTTGTAGTTCAATTATGCAATTTATTTTGGGTTTGATTCGTATGAACATGTCTAGCTAACTTCTTTAATCTAGGGTTTTGGTAGAACCCGTTGGGGATGAATTTATTGCGATATTAATATATTTTGGTTGATTATTCTCTATTTGTTCAACTACGTTCTTGTTGTAGTTGATTGAAAGGGCCCTCAATTAGCTGTTCCTATTTATTATGTATCTACTTGAGAGAGAGTGCATATTTAGGTAGTTGTTTGAACAACATCACTCCCGGAGTATAGATGAAAGTCATAACCGAGGGTTTAGAGGTTGGATTAGAGATAACGATACCTCGGGTGCAATCTAAAGTGAACTGTAATGCAATCTAGCTAGCGTAACTTGAGAGAGTGCGTCTAGTAAATTATCATAATTACTTGAGAGAGATTTATGGTAGATAGAGTGTTCATGATTTATAAAGACAATTAATCAAGCTATATAAAGTATCCGAGAAGTAAATTCACCGACGGGGGAAACCATAACCTTAGATCTTTATTACAATTGTTTACACCTTAGCGTAGTTAATCTTTAGTTTTAATCTTTAGTGTTTGTAATTTAAATAACATCAAGTGACAGTTGAGTATTCTAACAGCTTGCTTGATACGTAAATTCCCTGTGAGATCGACTCTGGGCATAATACCCCGGATTATATTTGCAATGCCCGCTTAGTCTTTTATTAGACATAGTTGAGCGTGATCAGTCCACAATAAGTGATTTTTGACTGTTTTCATACGGATTAAGAAATCTATCTTTTAACGTTAATTAGGAATAAAATTGATCATTTAACCTTTACTATTTCTTCACATAAATACTCATAACACATATTTCAACATTATTTACTCTAGAGGCAAAGTAAAAAAAAAAAAAAATTAATTCATTAAATCTGAAAAAATCACTTAATTTGAATCATAAAAAATAACTTATTATACATCGGACGGAGCATGTTAATAGACACAATTCACGTGTTCTCTAAAGAAGTCTAATGTCGCTATAAAAGGCAGTAATTAAAAAAGAACACACCAAAAATAATGTTTCAAACTTCAACGCCAAATATGATATGTCAAGTTGGCATTGAAATGCAGTTTAAGACTCTTTCTCATTTGTGTTAATCAAGAAATTTATTACTTAAAGAGTTAAGAACGGTTGTTGGTTGTTGAAGGAAGGATATTCAAAGGGATTTGTTTGAATTGATTGGTAAACGAAAAATAGGGGAGAGGGGTTGATTAGCTAGAGTCGAAAGCAAGAGGTAGGGGTGTACATAGGTCGGGTTGGTTCGGATTTTTTAATTATCAAATCAAACCAATAAAAATCGGGTTTTTTAATCTCGATTTTTCTCGAATTTTCGAATTTTTCCGGGTTTTTTTAATAAAGTCTTTATTGCACAAAACGCATAATTTATGCTCCAAATATCTCTTTAACCCTAGCAAGAGAGAATTATAAAAGGTGTTTTTCAACAAAATAACATAAATATGAGATTAGTCATGGCATTATACTAAAATATTCAACAATAAAGATAATAAAATTTCATAAAATAAATATTATTAATAAGCCATAGTAAAACAAACATAATATACAATTACGACTAATAAATACTATTATTTACATGACTAACCACTAAAAGAAAAATAAGCTATAAGTTTTATATAAATCATGAAAAAACTAAAAAATAGATCCAACATTATTTTCATTCATAGTACAATTGAATTGTTTTACTAACATTAGTATTGATTTGATTTTGGTTCAGGATTTATTTGAGTTACTAATATTTATGGACTATAAAATTTATTGGAGCATCCAAAAATTATAAGCCCAAACTTGAAATAATACCTTAAAAGATAAAACTATGAAAAAGCTTAAGAAATATTTTTAAACTATACTAAAATAAATATTTTTTATGTTTTAAATATATTTAGAACTTCTATATATATAATGTCGGCTTGGTTTCGTTTCATTTGACTTTTTTAGTTAAAACCAAACCAAATCAAATATAGTCGGATTTTTTCTAATACCAAATCAAATCAAACCAAGTCACAGTCGGGTTTTTTCTATCGATTTAACTCAGATTATCATATTGGTGCAGTTTGTCGGTTTCATTTGTATACCCCTAGCGAGAGAGCTGTTTGTATAATTCACAGCCAATTATTAAAGAAAGATAAAGGTATATTTTACATTATCAAGTTATTCAAGAGACTTATACAAGGAATTCTTTTTTTAATTTTGAAATAAGATAAATCATCGATTGCAACATATAAGATATTAATTTGATTGTATAATTTTTTTATACCATGAATCATATTAAATGCTTAAAATAAATGTGGAGTAGCGATAATTGGCATGGGGAATAAGAAAAAACAGTGGGAGATGAGTGATTAAAAAGGAAAGGTTGACAAAGTGAGGGGGTAGATAGATAAATTAAGAGACTTACTATGAATGGACAAAAAGCGTCCACGTCCTCCTAGGTTGCCCCTCAACCTTGTACATTGTCTCCTCTTGCCGACAATAGTTTATGGTATTCATTGTTCGCCATTTCCTTTTCTTTTTCTTCTTTTTATAGGATTTGCTCATGTCACGACGCAATTAAGGATCAATACTTAGGAGTAAATGTCCCCAGTAATAATTTGTTTAGATAGTTATTATTTATTGTATTGTATTATTATATCAAAATAATGTTTATTTTGACTGTTTCATTAAAATTAGTTGTATTGTATTATTAAATTTATTGTTCCGAAACAATGAAAAATCCTATTTTTTTAAACAACTTCGGTGTGGCGGGATTGTTTTTTTATTTTTCTTTACAATTATATTTTAATTTATTATTCTATAATTTTATTTTACCCTTTACCTCCTTTTATATGTAAGACCTATTGCTCAAGCAATTGGGGATCCTCCTTTTAGTCAAGCGGTCGTGGAAGCTTTTATTCGAGGGGTGCTCTTGACCCAGTTAATATCGTTTATTCCGGTGTTTATCAGTGGTGGTATACAATTGGTTTACGCACTAATGGTCTTCTTTTTAAAAAAAAAAAAAATTTTAACTCTAAATATCCCACCTATAATCTACTCCGGCTTCGTCCCTTTTTTTTTCCAGAACTTTTGCCGCTTCCAACTCCAACGTAAAATTGCTAATTTTTTGTTAGAATTTGCATTAATTTAATTTCTTAATTTATAATAAAAAGTATTTGGTGATAAATTAGTAAAAAGGGATTTTCTTAAATTATTTTGTGCGTAATTCTTGATAAATTTAATATTTAAGCAATCGAGGGCATTTTAGTAAACTTATCAGTTACAGTACAATATCATACAGTCAGACCAAACAGCAAAATGTTATTTAACAATAGCAAATAATATAATCTATCCAAATATTCTATTTATAAAACGGTGCGATAAAGTACAATACAACACAATATAATACATTATAAAATGATGGGTAATAACCATCCAAACAAGATGTAAGTCTAATCAGCATTTTTACAGAAAATCGAACAGGATTTTCCATATTTTAGGGCTATCCAAAAATAATTCACGTCTCATAAATAAATAGATACAAACCAATATTCACCTAAGCCTGTCACAATCATCATCAACTAACCAAAAACGAGTTTTCATTAATATTACCAATATTTTGAACATAATAAAACTAAATTAATCTCATTAATGCGGACAAAAAGTGTAATACTAATTACTAGTCTGTATTAACTCACGACACTAATAAAACTATTTGCCCACGCGAATGAGTACGGGGCTCATCAGGAACTATCAATTCATTCACTCTAATTAACAAAATCTTCGTCTGCGTTAACTACTGTCTCTGGAAAAAAAATAGCGGGGAGTGAGTCGCTAGCTCAGTGAGTAACAATACTTAACCACAATCGTTTTTATTGGGGACAAGTCATAAAATATACTAGTATATTAAATAGAAAGTATCGTAAGAATACCCTTTCAGAAATAATAAACAATAGTCAGTCTCATCATGTTTTTCATGTAATATAGTTCAATTGACAATTCGGTAATAAGCTTGGTAAATATTGTGTAATATCAATATTCATGTTTGGGAGGTTTCAATGAACGAATCATGTAATCGCTATAACTGTGGGCCTCTTCGCAAGAAGCCAAAACATAATGGTAGTCCATACTTGAGGGAAATCAGCAACAATGTGCTAGTTCTACCTTCTCATTGAAGTGAGGGCTGTCATAGTAATTGGTAATTACAAAGTGCACCACGTCTAACGAACCGTCGTAAGCTAAGGGATCCTTCAAAGACTCCTCCCATTAATACTTGTCTTAGAAATCAGTAAATACCAGTACGAAAATATTTTAAAACAATATAAGTCACTTTAGTTCTTATCAAATCTTGGAATTTAATTTCGATAACAGTAACTCTTATCTCAAGTAACGGTAAAACATATTCGTAACAATGAGAATATTCAAAATAACTGTAATCATCTCAAATAAATATAGCAGTATCATATCAAGTAATGGACTTCTCCCACATGCAACTCAAAACAGTCGGTAACATGTTCATAATAAAATAATGTGTAAATCATACCAATTATAGAAACACAAATTACGGTAAGATTAATACTCACAATACTCGTATCGAAATACCAAACGCGTCACCTCAAACAATCAATAGGACTTCCTTCGATTAATCTATAATCACATCATATTGATCTAGTGTAACTTACTTGTATAAGCTAATTCATTACTAATTCAGAATTTTCTACTCTTTAGATTTCAATGTTCAATTCTCAATTTGTCAAGTTAAATTTTGTCCATGCCTCCAAAAATAGTCCTCTACCTTTAATTGTATTCTTTAAGTCTTTGTAAAATTTTGAAACTAAGGAAAGTTGTTGTAGCAGATATATGATTGGAAATTGTGTTTTTTTCTTCTTCTAACTTTGTTACCCCACCCCCTCACCCCCTCCCCAAAACCCTTTTTTTTCTTTTGTTCCTGTGGGCTTTTGCCCCTTCTTTTATTTGACTATCTTTTTTTGCCCTTTTTTTTAATTTTTAAGTTTAAGTTATGTTAAAAGACAAACATACCCTAGCTAAATATGAGATATTACAGCCCATTTCTTGATTTTATACTTTTCGTAACCCCTCGCAAAAAAAAAAAAAAAAAAAAAAAAAACCAGGAGATTTTTCATATATTATATCCTAAAGATTATTTCATACCGTATAATTTTATATTGATATTACTTCAATTACCCCACCTTGAAGGCCCTAAACCAAAACTGATAAAAAAAGAAAAAGAAAAAAAGAAAAAGAAAAAGAAGTAAAGAAAATAGCCATGGCAACTACACCACTAATTTATATTATTATTCTTTCGAAATGAATTAGGCTTCAAATCTGACATCTCTATTCCTTATCTTATCCAAAATTCAAGTATTGCAATCATGTACTATAAATTATTACTCCCATTTTATAATTGTTGCATACGGAAGTCCTTGGACTCACGACATGTGACAATTGGATAAAGTACTAAATTCTTTCCTAAATATATATAAATAGAAGGAACAAAAATCATAGACTTTTAGGATAATGAATGTATCCAGAATATCAACCAAATACCAAATCATCTTTTTCCAACAGAGATTGATTGCCTTTCTCCATCAGGAATATTTAACTAAACCCTATTCGTTGGATTGGATTATTGGACCATTAAACGATACTAGGCGAAGATGACTTGGAAATATTGGACAAAAATTGGTGGACGGCTGGAGAACAGGAGAAGGAGCTAGAAAGAATATGTGGCAGGTATCAAATAGGTGTACAAATAAAATAAAATAAAATCGAGGTAGTAAAAGTTCTCAGCATGAAAAATATAGAGAACTAAAAATATAGATAGCTGTATAATGATGGTGCTGAGTTAGTTTATTGGATCCTAATATGTGTAGGTGGCCAATAAGGAAGGTTAATTATCAGAACTTAAGAACTTGTGAGTTAATAAAAAGATGTTAAGAGGTTAAACGATTACCTGTTGAGGAAGGAAGAGGTCTCTATTCAGAGATTAAAAAAAGTCAAAATCTATGAGGAAGATTTGGATTCTAAATTTAAATTGGATAATATATGATGTTAAACACGTGATAAATGCACTTTGAAGTTTTTCAACCGTTGAAAATTTGCACCTACATAAATGAGTAATATGAACAGAATACACTTTTTCCTAATATTAGACACGATTTCAGATTATCTATCTTTTGCTTTATATGCATGTACCATGGTAGGCTACAAATTCATATTTTGGCTATATTTTGCACATAAATTATTACATTTTAATTGTATTTGAGCTTAATTGTTAGTATTTTATATTTATTACGTGAGTTATGTTGTGTAGGATGTGATTTCGAATGAAGAAGCAAGTTTGGAGCTAAAGTGGATGATTTAGAACTTTAAATTCTAAGTAGAAGCCAATGAAATTAAGCCGGGATCACATTTTGGGGTCCAGTATCAAGTCTGGATATCAAAAAGTGAGAAAAAAAAGATTGCTCTGAAAAAAATGCACTACCGTACCGCGCCATGCGCCGCGGGGCGCTAGTGCAAAATTCCTGCAAAGTGAAAAAATGGGCCTCTGAATGTTCCCATTAATGCGGCGTGGCGCGCTTTCCGGTGCGCTGCAGTAGTGTATTTTTTTGTCCAACCTTTTTCACTTCGGCTAAGAGAGGGTAGTTTTGTCCGGGCCCTTTCATACATGGTATAAATACACCAAAAACACGATTTTTAGAGGACTTTTGAGCCGTGGAGCTTCTGGAGAGCATTGGAGGCGTCAAGACACTATTTCATCTTCCTTCTACCAATTCAATACGCACGTTTGGATTGTAATGTTGGATTAATGATTTCTTATTCTTTAACTCTATTTGTGATAACTTTCTCCATATATATATATATATGACGTAGTTTACTTTAGAGTTTGACATGATTTCGTGATTTGGTTGTTGTTTATGGATTTGACTACTGTTTAATTGCTTGAATTTATTGAAGGAGCTTTAATATTGTTGTGATTTTATTCTTTATGGTGATTAATCGAAAGAGAAACGTCTTATTGAATATTATTACAGCGTATGCTTTAGTTTATTTTGGTGATTGAAGTAACCGAGAGAGCTTTTTGAGTTGCCGTTTTATTTAAGATTGAGAAATATTCGCGAGAAATTTCTCTTAGATTATTCCTACCAATAGATTCTTCCAAGTTTCACCGCACTTCACCTTAGTTTATTTGAAAGATTTAGATTTAATCGAGAGACAAATCTGAATTGGAAGTATTAGCTAATTACCTATTGAATTCGTGTGAATCGATAGAACCATATGAGTGAAATACAATAGTGTCATATTCAGGATAACAGTCTTGCACCTATCATGTCAAAACCCTTATTCTTCGTCTTGATAATAACCCATTTCTCTATTCTCTATTTATCTGTGATCAATTATTAATTGCTTTAATTTTAATAGTTAATTTTAGTTCATTATCATTCCAATTAAAGTGCTAATCATCCCGAATTAAAACTATACTATTTTTGGCTAGTGAGCATCAACTTTGTATTATGTTTTGTGCTTGTCAATGTACACCTTTTCCTTATAACGTTTGTTTTTGAACAAATTAAGTCGCGTCTCAACTATTTCACTGAATACTTACTACTTTCAACCAATATAGGTATAGGTAATTTTATCTATTAAAACTTAAGCAAATGAATCACCTAAGTATTTTTTGAAATATGTACACATGACTACATAGCTAGAAAGGATAACTGATAAAGAAGTGAAACTTGTTTAATTTTAACCAAATAATCGTCTTAGTCGAATTTTGGCCCCTCATTTCTTTAAGAGATAAGAAAAGAATCTTGGGCAGATCTAGCCTAGATAGAAACGAAACAAAGTTGGAAAGAAGTGAAACCAAAAACATGTTTGTTACAGCAGCTAAATAGTAGTTAGTAGATAGATTTTATTGGTCCAAGAAATCCAAGGCAGTAGAAAACTTGCGACAAGGGCACCGTTTATTTACCTCTTTTTAAGGTCAAGCAACGTGGTAGCTTATTATCCTAGGTAGGGTGGCAAATGATCAGGTGGGTCGGATATAGACGAGTCAAGACGAGTAATTCAAAATCGAATAAATTATATGGCCCCTATATTTAATATTGATAGAAATAAGGTTTACTAGCGGATAATATGAATATTCATATTATCCATAGCTTCTTGAATATATTTATTTTTGAGATAATTCCTAGTCTTCCACCCTTGTGGAATCCCCAATTTGAATCTTTACAAATATAAATGTTATACCTATTAGTTATCCATTAGTTATCCATATTTGACCCGTTTTTAAAAAGTTTATTATCCAACCGATTTCTTAAAGGATTATATAGTTGATAACTGTTTTCTTTTATTCATTTTGCCACCACCAATCCTAAGAAATATAATTTTCTTTACGAAACATTGGAAGGTGGTTTTAAGCTCGTGCTTGGATAAAGATGGGCTACTAATAGTCATAATCCAACACTATATTAACAATAACCTTTATTTTCTTAAATAAATCACATGGACATTAACGGAAGATGCAGAGTTGTGCAGATGAGCAGTGGCCAGAATGCAACTTAGCAGTGATAGTTAGTCTTAGCTATTAGTGAACTGTCAAGAAGTTAGTTACAAAGTCAGTTAGTTAGAACACGTGATGTGCACGTGTGAGATGTGGGCCAACATAACTGACTAATATATAACTGTGTATCAGCTCTCATTTCTTCTATTGAGAAATATAGAACACTCCGTCAATTTCCTCTTCTCTTCTTCTTCCTCTCTCCAAGAATTAGGTCAAATTCCTCATTGCATCGCTCAATTTGACATGGTATCAGAGCAGGTGCTTTGACAATGATCTCTACCTTGTGTAATTTCTTGAGTAGCAGAAGAATACGAAGCTCTCAACTCTGCAACAATGGTAGGAAATGAAGTTACCTCACTAGACCACAATCACCCGCTGTATCTTCAAGCTGGAGATGCACTTGGACTAGTCTTAATCCCTCTCAAGCTCACAGGGCCAGATAATTACGCGTTGTGGAGTAAAGCGATGAAATTGACTCTTCGAGGCAAAATAAAATTAGATTTTGTGGATGGAACCTGTATCAAAAGCGTGTATAGAGGAGAGTTAGCAGAACATCAGGAGAAGTGCAATGCAATTGTTCTGTCATGGATAAGAAGTACAGTCGCGAATGAATTAATGGCCAGTACCGTGTATGCGTCTAATGCTAAGAAGTATGAAGTGAATTTTAGGAGCGATTTGATAGATCAAATTTGACTAGGATATATCATTTGTGGATTGAAATTTCCACTTTAAGGCAGGGTACTGATTCAGTGACCTCATATTACGCTAAAATGAAGAATTTTTGGGACGAGTTAGATATTTTTGCTCCCTTACCTTCCTGTGATTGTGAGGAGTCTTTGCCTTATGTTGTGAATTTAAGATGTTGTAGTTCCTTATGGGACTTAATGTGTCCTACAATAATCTAAGAACTAATCTGCTAGCAAGGAGACCTATAGTGTCAGTGAATGAAATATATGCAACAGTCTCTCAGGAGGAAAGTCAAAGGTCCCTAGGCGTAGTTGATATGAATAAAGATCCACCTACAATGTTAGCAGGAAGAACACACCAAGGTTTTAAGCGTAAAAAGCCTGATATAATCTGTGAACATTGTGGATACAAAGGGCACTTGAAGAAAAATTATTATAAAATTATTGGTTACCCACATGACTTTAAGAGCAAGAAAAAGAACACACAAACTGGTGAATTCAGACCTTTTCCAATTCTACAGTAATAGGAGAAAATGTGAATCCTTTAGAGGCACAATGGCAAGGTCATTTCGTCACCAAACAACAATACAAACAGATCCTGAGTATGCTGGATAAGCCAACATCAAACATAACAGGTAACATGACATGTATGACCTCACTATTATCCAATAATTTTTCCTATAAATGGATAATAGACACAGGGTCATCACATCATATTATATCATATAAGGAGTTGTTGACTACCTTTAGAACACCGAGAGATCAAAATAATAGTAGAGTTCAGGTGCCTACTGGTGGTAGAGCAATTGAAAATGTATGAGATGCAGTGATCTTAGGAAGCTATAAGCTTGGGAATGTTTTACATGCTCCAGATTTCAAGTTCAATCTTTTTTAAATGTCCTAGATAACCAAACAACTTTCTTATGTGGCTTTGTTTTTCCTTGATTTTTGTGTATTCTAGGGACTCTTCATTGGGAAGGTTCTATTGGTAAGGAAAAAGAATGATTGTACATATTAGAAGAAGCAATAAAAGCTGCAGTAGGAGCAACAATTCATAGGGAGGACAATAGTGGAAAGCTATAATTGAAGACTGGGGCATCCCTTTATTGGAGCAATGCAGCACATTGCAGACTTCAAGAATAAAGAAGATGCTGAAATTCTGGGATGCTGTGAAATTTGTCTCTTGGCAAAACAAAGCAGACTAAAATTTTCTAGTAGCAATAGTAGAACAAGTAGTCCTTTCCATTTGGTGCACTTAGATGTATGGTTCCATACAGAAAACCTACATATGATAAAATGTACTATTTTGTTACCATAGTGGATGATCACAGCAGATACACTTGTGTATATCTAGTTCATTTTTGTAGTGTTGAAGAACTTTTTTGCTCCAATAAATAATCAATTTGAAAAGAACATCAAGGTCCTTAGATTTGACAATGGTAGAAAGTTTTTTAACTTAAAATGCAATGAATTCCTAGCTTCCTATGGTGTACATCATCAAAATAGTTGTCCATACACTCTACAATAAAATAGAGTTGTGGAAAGAAAGCATAGACATAAACTAGAAGTAGCAAGAGCATTGAGTTTTCAAAGTTCAATACCTATAAAATTCTAGGGAGATTGTGTTAGAATTGCTCTATACTTGATCAACAGACTACCATCAACAATGCTGCAAGGAAAAACACCAGGAGATAAATTCTCAACTATCTCATCTTAAAGTGTTTGGCTGCCTTTGTTATGCAAGTAGGTTATCTAGGTGATAAATTCACAGCAAGAGATAGGAGTGTTGATACTCATTTTCCCCTCATATTTTAAAAAAAAATATATACTTTCAACATAATAAATTTTCATCATATTTAGTTTTTCATAATTTTTCACAATTTTTTAAAGGCTTTGAATTAATTTCTTTTTGCATTTTATTATATAAATATCCAACAATTATTCTTCAAATTATTTTTTATGATGAATTAATCATCTAAACTTATTATTTACACCAGCATATATGTTTTTAAATATTTTACTGTATTTTTCATAATTACATTTGTATTTTTAGGCTAATTGTATATTGTTTTACAATAATAGCCTATATTCATGTATAATTACATTATTTATGCCAAAAATAATTTAAATATATATTAAGTTATTATTTTTAATCATTTTAGTGCACAAATAATATTTTTGTTATTTATTAATTACTTTTATAAATTATTTTTGATAAAATGTTTGGTATTTAAGAACTAGCCCTACTTTTAAACCCATTTTCGGACCAAATATTGGTCCAAAACACCTAATACACTAGCCTAAATAACCCCATCCCAAACCAATGACCCACTAATCCCAACTCGGTCGATACCCGTTTCACACGGCCCGCCCCACTCACTTTTTAATCCTGGCCATTGATCTCTCAAGATCAACGACCCTTATTATTTCCCTCATTTTAATTACCCCTTTCACCCTCTAACCCTTATCACTCCCCTTTGCTCGCCGCCCTAGCAGATACCATCAACACGGATGATTATCAAACTAAACCTAAGTAGCACTCAAGGGAAAAAATCATATAAATCACAGTATACGACTCATGGGCATGCTTAACACCAACGTATAGATATTTCAATTATGGATAAACAATTATAGGACGAGATTATACTAATTCTAGTTAAGTAGGTAGTTTATGAAGGGAAATATAGCATGATGATAGAAGAGGTAGAATATTTAGTTAAGCCAACTAAAATCAAATAAACAACAAAGGAAGCTAGAAGCAAGAAAATCTAACTCAAGCAGGAAGAGATGAACTAGCAACCAGAATCTCGGTAATAACAGTTATAACTTCATACATATGAAATATAAGGTCATAAGAATCATAAAAGGCCAACCCATTACCAATAAGTCCGAATACGCACTCGTCACCTCGCGTATACGTACTACAATCAACATAGAAGACTCAAACCTTAAGGGGGGTAATTCCCTCACACAAAGCTAGGTAAGATACTTACCTCGACAACGACAACCCGGTACTCTAAATGGACTTCTCGGGCGAAAAGACCTCCGGACGGCTCAAATCCAACTATAACAACTCCAAAAAACACATAAATTGTATAAGGAACTATTCCGAATAATAAAGTTTCAATCTTTAAAAAATTAAAAAAATCGACCCTCGTGCCAGCACGTCGGAACCCGTCAAATTTTTATAAAAATCTGAATATCCATTTCGATATGAGCTCAACCATACAAAAATTACCAAATTTCGATACCATTTCGTCCCTCAATCATGAATTTTCATTTTGAGATTTTTTCTTCAAAAACCAACATTTTCTTCAACCCAAAACACAACTTCAATGATAAAAACAAAGATAAAATCATGGAACATATAAAATTCTAGGTGAAGAACACTTACCCACTCGATTAGCTTGAAAATCCCCGAAAATCGCTGTGAAGAAAATGGCTAACCCTCGTTTATAAGAATCTGCCCAGGACATCCGCACCTGCGCTCCTAAAGTTCTGCACCTGCGGAGGCTTCCCAGTCCGCTTATTCTCACACCTGCGAAGCTCGCACCTACGGTTCCCTATCCGCAGGTGCGGCCGCACCAGAACATCAGCACCAACTACATTTCCAAACTTCAAACTTTGTGATAATCGTCCTAAATCATCCCGAGCCCCTCGGAACCTCAAGCAATTACACCAATAGGTCACATACCAACGCATGAACTTATTCAAACTTTTGGAACACCCAAAACAACATCAAAACACCGAATCAAATCTCGGATTCAAGCCTAAAATTTCTAAACTTCAAAAATTCTCCAACAATGCCGAAACCAACTAAACCACATCCGAATGACCTGAAATTTTGTGCACACGTCACAAATGATGCTATGAACCTATTCCAACTTCCGGAATTCCGTTCTGACCCTGATATCGAAATTTCACTCATCGGCCGAAATCGCCGAAATTCTAACTTTCGCTGAATTACCTCAGATTACTCTACGGACCTCCAAAACCAATCCCGAACGCGCGCCTAAGTCCAAAATCACCATACGAAGATGTTGACATTATCTAAAACTCATTCCGAGACTGTTTACACAAAAGACAGCCCTCCGGTCAACTTCCATCGCTTAAGCTTCCAAAGCTAAAATTTTCCTTTCAATTCGACTCCGGATCCTCCGGTAACTGAATCCAACCTTGCACGCAGGTCGATATACGCAATGCGAAGCTGTTCAAGACCTTAAGCCACCGAGCAGAGCTTAAATTCTCAAAATAACCGATCGGGTCGTTACATTCTCCCCCTCTTAAAACAAACGTTCGTCCTCGAACGTGCCAAGATTCGCCTCGAAGTCTTCAAATCACTGAATGCACACTTCCAAAATAAACTCGCGGGTGATCCCACGTCACCCCAATCTACATAATCCTGACGACACCATATCAACTGTGATTTATCCTTTCTACCAACACCGATATGCCTCAGACCTCAAATTCTCACCTTCTCTTCATTTCCACAAGGTCCGATTCTAAATCCATATCCGGTATCAGTCTCAACCAGCTACATCAATCATTCCTACACCCACAAGGTACGACCACACAACATAACACACCACACATAGGCCCTTAATAACACTTCTGATCATAATAGCTGCTCGAAATCAACTCAACGCCGACAATTAGCCTCATATCGGATAGAACTCTATTTAAAACCTCCATCACGCTGATAATAATGCAAGAAACACGAGGACTTCATACTTTGACACCCGAATCACCAAGGCACAACTAATACCATCGGTCACACACCCCGAAAGCTAAAACTCAAGGAGCACAGAACGAAAATGACTGAATATGAAAGGAGGAGAACATAAGGAAACTATCAAACAAGCCCGACATGCACACCTCTCTATCAATGCTAACCTACAACAATATAACAAGGAATTAATTAAAGCACAAGAACAAATCACAAGGATCGCATCCTGGTAAAACTTTTATCATGGTACACAGCTCGGTTCAAACACTTCAAATCACATGAAATCATGAGGGTTTCGCCCTCAACTCTAAATCACAAGTAGGATATATATATATATATCCCACCAACTGTAACTTTTCACTAGATCACTTCCTTAAACAAAATTACAACACGTGATGGCTCCCACACCGATGGAGCATAAGAATCACAGCTCGTAACCACTATACTCAGGAATCACATCAAGTCTACCGTACTGGACAACATGAATTTACTACTAGTCTCATATCTCTCAATAATGAATAGAAACAAACGATGGACACGGGCTACCACTCATAGAATCTCCCAACAGGGGCAAACATGAAAATAGAGTGCAAAGCATGAAACTAACTCATAATCAAAATAACAAATGAGGGAACTCGTCCCGACCAACAAAGCTATAATGAAATACCAATGGTGCTCCTCTGTAATAATTCAAAACATACCTGTATGATAACATTTGGCATATGGCCTCCAACCTACTATACGAAACACATCAATGGGCCTGGCCTCTCCCTCTTGGGCACCATCTACTCACCTGAATGCCCTGCTGTAACACCTCTGCCTGGAGCCTGGAATAATCTCTCACCCTGTGACTGGCATCTCCACACTCAAAACAACCTCTGCTGGCGTGACTGTGGAAACTGTGCGATATGAGTACTCTGAGACCCACGAGTACCTGAAACCCCATGCGAAGCCGATGATGCAAACTAAATTGGCTGACCCACAAAACCTCTACCGTGTCGCACCTGCCTCCAAAATAAGGACCAGCATATCTCTCCGGTCTACGAGGCCTCCTCGCCTCCCTGGAATCTCTCTCCTGATCTCGTCTTTCCTCTCGCTCCCGGTCCCATATGCCTTCTAACCAGCGAGCGATCCCTACCACCTACTGAAATGAAATATATGACTCTAACTCTCGAGCCATGTTGTACTAAATATCATGCCTGAGCCCTTCAATTAATCTACGAACTCGACCTCTAACTGTAGCGACTAAGGCAGTTGCATGCCTGGCAAATCACTGAATCTGATGGCATACTCTAATACTGATATAGTGCCCTGGCGCAATTGCTCAAACTCTGCGCGCCATGCATCCCGAAGGGACTGGGGTACAAACTCTCTCAAGAACATCTTTGAAAACTGAATCCACATAAGTGAAGCTGACTCGGCCGGGCTACCCAACTCACATACCCGCTACCACTGATAAGCCGCTCCCTGAAGCTGGAATGTAGTAAACGCAATCCCACTTTTCTCAACAATATCCAATGTGTGGAGGATGCTATGTCACTCCTCTAGAAAACCATGTGCACTCTCTAAAGCCAATCCACCGAATATAGGAGGGTTATATCTCTTGAACCTTGCAAATCTAAGATGCTCTCCCTCAGATGTTGCTACTCCGACCATGAGCTGAACTGGAACCACATGCTGTGTCACTATGACACCTGGACCCTGACCAACGTGAACTCGCTGCTCTAGAGTATGGATGCTGGGAGTCTGGGCTCCTCCCCCAGTTGGTGAGGTAACTGGTGCAACCTGAAAAAACCCCGCCTGAGACAATGTAGCAAACATGCTCAGGTACTGTGCTAAAGTCTCCTGAAGCCCGGGGGTAACAACAGGCGCCTCCGGGGCCTGCCCCCAAATGAAACTGCTGGTGGCTCTTCAACGGATGCTCTGGTAGGTGGCCTAACTACGGCACGTGCTCCTCGTCAACCTCGGCCTCTGCCCCTAGCGACGTATGTCTCGAGGGTAACATCATCAGGAACCGCGACTCGTGTCCTCACCATCTGTGAGAGAATAAAATGATAAATTTAAAATTTCAAGGTCAATGAACTCGCACGGTAAGAATGAAAGAAATGGAATTGTCCTAATAGTTCGGTAGCCTCTCGAAGATAAGTACAGACATCTCTGTACCGATCCATAAGACTCTACTAAACTCGCTTATGGCTCGTAGCACCTATGAACCTAGGGCTCTGATACCAACTTGTCACGACCCAAGTTTTCCCTCCGTTGGGTATCGTGATGGCACCTATTCTTAAGGACTAGGTAAGCCTAATATTCATGGAATAACAACGATAGTAAATAAAAATCTAATATTTTTCTGAAAAGAAGAATTCTTTATACAATGCATATTCCCAAAACCCGGTAGTACAAGTCATAAGCTCTAAAGAGTCTACTACAACCTCTAAATACAACTGTTGGAAGTAAGTGAAAACAGTGTAGTACAGATTAGGAAGGTGACCTCGAAGCCTGCGAACGCAACAACAGGTTACCTTGAGTCTCCTCAGCGAGAGTCTGCACAGCTACTAACGATCAATACCTGGATCTACATAGAAAAATGTAGAAGTGTAGAATGAGCACACCATAAACGGTGCCCAGTAAGTATCAAGACTAACCTCGGTGAAGTAGTGACGAAGACTAGTCAAGACACTCGTTGGTCTAATAATTAAACAGGTATATATGCATAAAAGGACAACATTTGACATCTATCTAATGACTACACAAGATAGTAAATAATAGAGCAACTACAATACGGAAAGAGGTACAACAAACAACAACGGAACAACATAATAACACACAGAAATATGGACAAAAATACAAGCCAAACCGGAAGCCACAACACAATAAGAACACTAGTAACTCAGCACTGCATTAATTTGTTCACATCAGGCCTTAGCCAATAAAACCCAATAAATTGGTCAAATTCTCGAGTTAAATCTTTTCAACCGCAAGTATATATTGAAAGCTTTTTAAAAATATAGTCTTTTTAGTGTGAAAATTTCCTTTGAAATATACTTCCTCCAAAGATACATAAATATACTTTACAAAACGAAATCCTCAAATGAAATTCCTTTCAATAAAAGCTTTCCAAATGTACCTTTCTAGTAAATGTTTTTCAACATAATTTCCTCCAAGATAAACGCTTTGCACACATAGTTTTCCTTCAATATAAAACAACCGGGATTCCGTCCCATAGCTCAGAATTTAGTCATGCAGTACAGGGGAAAAGCTCCCGGAATACGTTCGTAGTTCCAATTTAAATATGTAGTGTAGTACATGGGGAAAGCTCCCGGAACACGTCCGTAGTCCCAATTTAAATATGCAGTGCAATACAGGGGGAAAGATCCCAGAATACGTCTGTAGTCCCAATTTAAATATGCAGTGCAGTATAGGGGGAAAGCTCCCGGAATACGTCCATAGTCCCAATTTAAATATGCAATGCAGCCAATAGAGAGAACAACTAGAACACGGTAGAAGCGTCGTACATTTCCACAACAAGCACAATAATAACACAAGACAGAAATGCCAAATGCGACGAGAAAATCAATACAAGAACTTAAATCACAAAAAAAATGGTCAAACTCATTCATAAGAAGTAGCCACTGAAGGGAATGCCAAGCACAAAGAGAGAGTGTAACGAGGGGAAAGCAAATCAAATATAGCAACGATTCTCAATATTCAATTTCACAACAAGAAGAAACCAAATCATCCCGGCGAGGTAAACAACTATAACCAATCTCGCTTAAGCAATTAGCTTCACAGAATAAAACATAACTTGAACAATGCTCAGTAACGGGCCACACCAAGGAGATACCATAAACATAGATGATTATCAAACTAAACCTAAGTAGCACTCAAGGGAAAAAATCATATAAATCACAGTATACGACTCACAGTCATGCTTGACACTAACGTATTGATATTCCATTTACGACAAAACAATTATAGGACGAGATTATATTCTAGTTAAGCAGGCAGTTTATGAAGGGAAATATAGCATGATGGTAGAAGAGGTAGAATATACAGTTAATCCAATTAAAATCAAATAAACAAAAAAGGAAGCTAGAAGAAAGAAAATCTAACTCAAGCAGGAAGAGATGAACTAGCAACCAGAATCTCGGTCATAACAGTTATAACTTCATGCACATGAAATATAAGGTCATAAGAATCCTAAAAGGCCAACCCATTACCAATAAGTCCGAATACACACTCATCATCTCGCGTACACGGACTACAATCAACATAGAAGACTCAAACCCTAAGGGGTAATTCCCTCACACAAGGCTAGGCAAGATACTTACCTCGACGGCGACAACCCGACACTCTAAATGGACTTCTCGGGCGAAAAGACCTCCGGACGGCTCAAATCCAACTATAACAACTCCAAAACACACATAAATTGTATAAGGAACTATTTCGAATAATAAAGTTTCAATTTTTACAAAATTATAAAATCGACCCAAAAGTCGACCCCAGGGCCCGCACCTCGAAACCCATTAATTTTTTACAAAATCTGAATACCCATCCTGATATGAGTTCAACCATACAAAAATTACCAAATTCTGATACAATTTCTTCCCTCAATATTGAATTTTCATTTTGAGAATTTTTCTTAACCAACATTTTCTTCAACCCAAAACACAACTTAAATGATAAAAACAAAGATAAAATCATGGAACAGATAAAATTCTAGGTGAAGAACACTTACCCACTCGTTTAGCTTGAAAATCCCCGAAAATCGCTCCCAAATCCAAAGTCCAAAGCTAAAAAATGTGAAGAAAATGGCTAGCCCTCGTTTATAAGAATATGCCTAGGACATCTGCACCTGCGACCACTTAACCGTACCTGCACAATGGCAGGTGCGAAATACTAACCGCACCTGTGCCCAAGAACTGTTTTTGCGGGGGCCGCACCTGCGCCCAAAAGTTTCGCACCTGCGGAGGCTGCCTAGTCCACTTATTCTCACACTTGCGTGATCTTTTCCGCACCTGCGGTTCCCTATCCACAAGTGCGGTCACACCAGAAAAGCAGCACCAGCTGCATTTCCAAACTTTGAAGTTTCCGATAATCGTCCTAAACCATCCCGAGCCCCTCGGGACCTCAACCAATTACACCAATAGGCCATATACTAACGCATGAACTTAGCCGATCTTTTGGAACACCCAAAAAACCATCAAAAAACACGAATCAAATCTCGGATTCAAGCCTAAAATTTCTAAACTTCAAAAATTCGCCAACGATGCCGAAACCAACCAAACCACATCCGAATGACCTGAAATTTTGCGCACACGTCAAAAATGATGCTACAAACCTATTCCAACTTCCGGAATTCCCTTCCGACCCTGATATCAAAATTTCACTCATCGGCCGAATTTGCCGAAATTCTAACTTTCGCTGAATTACCTCAGATTACTCTACGGACCTCCAAAACCAATCCTGGGTGCGCGCCTAAGTCTAAAATAACCATATGAAGCCGTTGACATTATCTAAAACTCATTCCGAGGCTGTTTACAGAAAAGTCAACCCTCCGGTCAACTTCCATCGCTTAAGCTTTAAAAACTGAAATTTTCCTTTCAATTCGACTCCGGATCCTCCGGTAACTGAATCCAACCATGCACACAGGTCGATATACGCAACGCAAATCTGTTCAAGACCTTACACCACTGAGCGAAACTTAAATTCTCAAAACGACCGGTTGGGTCGTTACACTATGTGTTTGTTAGATAACCTGCCTATAGGACTTGAGTGCTTAATTCGTTCAACATGTTCTGCTCCTATGTGTTTTGTTAGATATCATGCCTATAGGAAATAAAATGTCAATAACCATTCTTTCAATTTGCATAACTGCAGCATACTCATTAGATACCATGACCATATGATTATACTAGCTTATGTTCTACTGATCTTCATCTAGAAATCATGCATATACGACCTTAATTGGTTAATTTGCTATTTTTATCATACTGCTCACCTAGAAGACATGCCTATAGGTGCTAAGCATAAAAAATCAGTTTCAATTGTAAATCGCTAGAAATCCTGCCGATATGGTATTACCACTCGCCTTAAAGTGTTAATACTGAACTTTCAAACACTGTTTTATTGCTTAGCCATGCCATTATTAGAAAGCATGCCCATATGATCAAACTGAGTAATTCTGAGTATTTCCAACGGTTATCACTGCCAATTACTGTGTAAATCACCTATAATCTATAATTTCGATAATCAACATGCAATACCAAATACCCATAAATTGTATAGTTGTTTGGAAATCATGTCTATAAGTTTAAAGTGGCACCTTGCATCTGAAACTGCCTGCACCTTTGAATCCGAGGTCACATAGAAACCATGTCTACAGGGCTTAATGGCTTTAATTTGCCTCAATTATGAAATTATCTAACGCCTGATGTGAGAATTTGTTCGCGTGCATTTGTTGTCTAAATGTAGAGGCTAACTCGAGCCCTTAATTGAGTTTACATGAAGTTCAACATGTTTTATATGTCACCTAGTTTTATCAATTTTGAGCAGCCTAAGTTAAGTCGAGAACCATCCAAAACGGAGGTCCAAACGCCTCCTGGTCCATAGGCATGGGACGGGTAGTGCACGCATAAGGCACAGTTTAGAATCAACTAGTGCGCTTTAGGTAAAAACTTAAACATAGTAATCAGGTAGAAGGAGATGATAGTCTATGCCTGCTGAATAATACGAGTAACAACCCATTTCGAGGGAGTTACGAAGTATTATTTATGTTGCACGGGGTGATCCTTTAGGATAAAAAAACTCAATAACCTTTATGTTGCACGAGGTGATCCTTTAGGAAGAGTGGCCGCGCTCTTCCTTAATCACCCTTTAAATTTGGAAAGGCTTATTTGCGGTAAAACTAGTCAAAGTGCGGTGCATTCGACGGTTCCGTGCCTTTCCCTCTCAAGTTGTCCGCTTGAGAATACCAGTCTAGACTCTTATAGAAACCCCACTATTAATATTAACTGTGCATGCATCATGTCCAAACCTAGTATGGGTTAGAACGCTGTCCGCGTATTAATTCGCTAAGGTAAGCTTTGTCCAAAGTCCGCCGGGATTTCCATAATCCCAATGGACACAATCATGATATGTGCATTATTTGGAGAAAACATGCCAATTTGTTGATCATTAATGTGTAAATACGGAGGGGGAAAGGGCTANATGAATACAAAAACATGCCAATTTGTTGATCATTAATGTGTAAATACGGAGGGGGAAAGGGCTAACTTTATTTGTTTTGCAGAAATGAGGCACGAAGTCCCCAGGTTCGGCATGGTAATATCCCACCTTTGCTGCTGGATTGGTGGGAAAATCTCTCACCAAGTGAAAAAAATCATGTGAAAAGAGTCCTCGGGAATTTACCTTCCTTGTTAGACATTCATCCAAACAATGTATTAATTGAGGCCGCCACCATGTTTTGGGATGAGAAGAGAGCCGTCTTCCGTTTTGGCGACATAGAAATGACTCCCCTTTTAGAAGAAATATGAGGCTTCGCTGGGCTCCCATAGGATAGCCCTAGATTGTTGGTACCGAAAAACCTCACTTCTCGAGGTTTCTTGAAAATGATGGGTTTCAGGAAAAATGATGAGTTAGTCTGTCTGAAGAAATCTTACATACCATTCGATTTTCTTTATGAGCGTTATGGGCACAACAAGTCATATCGCCTTTATCATAATGAGTTTGCCATCAGTTCTTTGGGTTGGACTCACCGTCGAGTTTTTGTATTCATTGTTTTTTTCTGGGGATGCTGGTATTTCCAATACAGGGAGAAGGGATTCGCACTCGCCTAGCTATGGTCACTAAGACCCTAATGGAGGGGATTGAGGGGCAAACTTATATTATTGTCCCTATGATTTTGCTGAGATGTACCGGGCCTTAGACCGTTGCAAAAAGGGGTATAGACATTTGCTGCAAGTGTGGTTGTTTGAACACCTTCATATAGGAGAATACCATCAATAACTTCCGCGACGACCATGGAGTGACCACATTGACTATCACCATCCGAAGAGAATGACTTTTATCCCAGACATGTTTGCACAACCGGGAAGTGTTGTGAGCTGGGTAAATTTCTTTAGCAATTTGACTGATAACAAGGTACATTGGATGTTCGAGTGGTTCCCTAGCAGTGAATTCATCATCAGGTCGAGGGATGTTTCTTATCTAGTGCTAATCAGATTGAGGGGAATCTATCCTTATGCTCCTATCAGGGTTATGAGGCAAGCTGGGAGAAAACAGGTTATACCGCGAGTTCCCAAAATGGTTCAATACAAAGCATACTTCCAAGGGNTGGATGCCCGGGCATTGAGAAGGAAGGACACTTTCAGAGGCGAAAGGCCATGGGGAGATACCGTCTGTGATCCATGGATCTCCGATCGGGAAACCGTATCCAAGCCATTCTATTCAAGTTCGAGGCACAACACATGTGGCATCAAAAGATTTTTGTGGAGAAAGATACCATCAAGCCAGATCAGTATCATGCCGGCCATGTGTACTTCTACCTATCATGGTTGGTCGATGACATAGCGGGAGAGGTCAAGCCTGGGGTTAATTTAAGGAATAGGGTCATAGACGACGCTGCTGAAGCATAAGTCAAATACAGGAGGTTGCGCAAAAGGGTTTTCGATTCTGAAGCCAGGCATTTGGAACAACATAAAGTGGACATGGAAGCAATCAACGAATGGAGGGGAATCACCACTAAGTCAACAAAGAGGTTGGAGTATTTGGAGCATGGTTTGATGGAACTTGAGGGAAAGATGAGGAAAAGGATCTCGGGCTGCCAGAATGCAAAGGGCAACAAAGGAGGATACCTAGCAAGGGCATCTATGTTGTTGGACATGCGCGACCTGGGGAACCTGATTAATGGAGCAAAGAAGGCCAAGCTTGGAGAAGGTCCCTCTGGGACCAAATAGATTAGGAATGGTGTTTTACTTGTTTTCTAGATTCATTTTAGATTTTGATTGTAATAAGGCAAATGCCATTAGTGACTCTTTATAATTATTGTCATTTTAGTAGAGATTTGGTCTATTTATCATATTAATAAAATGAAGCAGTTATTGGCATTGAGTTTTCTCCAAATCTGTATGTAGCTAGTCCTACCTCGGGAACAATGATGTCCCCAAATTAGGACGCGAATTTATAATTCCGCAATACATGTTTAAATACCGCAAATATCCTTTTAATACTCCTTACTGACTTTTTTACCTTTTGTTTTTATTCATTTTGTTTATTCCCATCCCTAAAGGTTGGTTGGTGCATACTGGTATCATCGACATATCATACCAGATCTAGAGGTCCTCCACCTCCTCCTACTCCAAGTGATCCTAAGAACAAAGGAAAATCTAAGATGGACGATTTGAGTGATATTAGGTTAGAATACGCTACACATGCATAGAATGTCGAAACTTTGGATGGGCGGAGCACTCCAACACTGAATGACTTGGTTTTACGGTTAGAAAAGGAGATATTGGAGTTACAAGGGGAACTTGAGCAGGTCCGTAACTTGGCAAACATTTCCCTTACCCTGAAAATTCCCGATATCAACCAAAAAAGCCCAAAACCCAGCACCTCCTCAAAACACACAAAACCAGCAACCACAAAATCCTCCCGCACCTCATCAATACGCCATGCCTCCTCAAAAAACTAATCCTCCACNATGTGTAGGTGAATTGGAAATGGAAACGGAGCTAAAGGGATGCAAATACGTCAAAAATACGCAAAAGGAGACGCCCGGGCGATAGCCGGGCGTTTGGCCCATGAAGCCTGGCCCCCCTTGGCGTTAGGGGGGCGTTACAGCCATAACGCCAGGTCCCCCCCCGGCGTTAGGGGGGCGTTAGAGCCATAACGCCTGGCCCCCCCTGGCGTTAGGGGGG
>ML404421.1:0-53202 GCA_005239525.1 Nicotiana knightiana | reverse complement strand
GTGATCAAAAGTACCAGGTTCCAAGTCATCGATACTGACATGGCTTATAACGTAATCGTGGGAAGGCCATGGATCCACGACATGAAAGCAATACCCTCCACCTTGCATCAGGTAATTAAATTCCCCTCTGAATGGGGGATTCAGCAAATTAGAGGCGATCATCAAACCGCAAGAAATATAAATTCCGTGGTACACTACAACAAAAAAGTAGAGGTGGAAGAATCAAAAGATAAGGGAATCTCCCAAGAAGGTAACACCGCCTAACATGCATGGAAGAAATTACTACCCAAATAGGTACGAAAGGTATTATTGCTGAAGCATGTACGAAAGAAAATACTTATGAGAAGGTGAATCAAGTTACCACGGAAGGTGCATTAGACCACACTGATGTAGATTTCAGAATGGACGTCATTCATGAACCGGAGGAAGACGTGCACATCAAAACAACTACGGAAGAGCTCGAACCTGTTCCATTGTCTGAACAAAAGCCTGAACAGAAAGTGTATATAGGCACGAGGCTGGGCCCCAATCGAAGAGGTAAGTTAATTAATTATTTAAAGGCTAACGCAGATTGCTTTGCGTGGTCCCACTCAAATATGACAGGTATCTCACTAGAAGTGATGACTCATAAACTAAATGAAGATCCATCCTTCGTAGTTAAGCAAAAGAAAAGAGAGCAAGGACCATTCAAGAACCAAGTGATTGACGAAGAGGTACAAAAACTCTTGAAGATTGGTTTGATACGAGAGGTAACGTACCCTAACTGGCTAGCTAACACTGTGGTAGTAACTAAAAAGAATGGCAAATGGAGAGTATGCGTAGATTATACTGACTTAAATAAAGCATGCCCCAAAGATTCATTCCCATTACCACATATAGATCAAATGATTGATACCACCGCAGGTCATGAATTGTTAAGCTTCCTAGACGCGTATTCTTGTTATAATCAGATTAAAATGGATCCCTCAGACGAGGAAAATACCTCCTTTATTACAAACAGGGGGACTTATTATTTTAAAGTCATGCCTTTTGGCTTGAAAAATGCTGGAGCCACCTATTAAAGGCTAGTGACCAAGATGTTCCAGGAACATCTGGGAAAAATGATGGAAGTTTACATCGATGACATGCTGGTAAAATCAACACGGGTGGAAGACCATTTCCGGAACCTCTCTATTACCTTTGAAATTTTACGCCAGTATAATATGAAGCTGAATCCAGAAAAATGCGCTTTTGGCGTAGAATCAGGTAAATTCTTAGGTTTCCTTGTATCAAACAGGGGAATAGAGGTAAATCCTGATCAAATTAAAGCTATAGAAGAAATACCTTATGTACTTATAAACAAAAAATAAGTTCAAAGACTAACGGGAAGAATTGCAGCCTTAGGAAGATTTATTTCCAAATCTTCCGAGAAACGTTTTAAAATCTTTGCAGTTCTCAAAAAGCAAAATCGGTTCGAATGGACTGAAGAATGCCAACAGGCTCTCAAAGACCTAAAGTCTTATCTATCAAAACCTTTGTTGCTGTCAAAGCCAAAGGAGGGGGAGGGGTTGTACGTCTACCTTGCCGTCTCGGAAATTGCTGTAAGTGCAGCATTGGTAAGGGAGAATAAAGGTAAAAAATCTCCTATTTATTATGTAAGCAAGAAATTACTAGATGATGAAACTAGTTATCCACATCTAGAAAAATTACCCTTAACTCTAATCATAGCATCCAGAAAATTAAGGCCATACTTTCAATGTCATCCAATCACAGTTGTGACCTCGTATCCATTAAGAAACATATTTCATAAACAAGAACTATTAGGAAGATTATCCAAGTGGGCTATAGAATTAAGTGAGCATGAAATAATATATCAGCCTAGGACTGCAATCAAGTCTTAGATCTTAGCTAATTTTGTCGCTGACTTTAGTAATAGCATTGTTCCTGAAGTGGAGAGAGAGTTACAACTCTTCAACGGTGCTAATCCGGTCTATGGACCCTATTTACCGATCGTTCTTCCAATATAAAAGGTGTCAGCTTAGGCATAGTCTTAATATCACCCACGGGTGAAAAGACACGGCAGGCTATCAAATGTTATCCTATAACTAACAACGAGGCAGAGTACGAAGCTGTTATTGCAGGATTAGAACTTGCACGAGAGCTCTCAATCGAGCAAATCATGATCAAAAGCGATCCCCAACTAGTAGTAAATCAAATGCAGGGGACTTACATCGCTCGAGAGACTCGGATGCTACAATATTTGGAAAAGGCATGAGAGCTCGTGAGACAATTCAAAACATGGAAGGTAGTACAGATACCTAGAGAGGAAAATGCTGAAGCAGATGCATTAGCTAACCTCGCAACAGTCACGGAAGTAACAAACAAGGACAATGCAATCGTCGTTCATCTATTCCATTTAGCTATCGACCAGGATATAAATGAGGTAACTTTCAATAATTTAATCTGGGATTGGAGAAACGAGATCCTAAATTTTTTGCAGAATGGCACCGTACCTGAAGATAAGAAAACAACTCAAGTACTTCACCGCAAATCTACACGGTACTGCCTCATTCGCAACTCATTACATCGCAAGATGTTCGGGGGCCCCCTAGCAAAATGCCTCAGACCTAACCAAACGGAATTTGTGATGAAAGAAGTCCACAGAGGATACTGTGGAAATCACTCAGGGGCGAGATCCTTAGTGAAAACCCTAATTAGAGCTGGATACTATTGGATTAAGATGGAAGAAGAGGCCGAGAACTTCGTATCCAAATGCGACAGGTGCCAAAGGTTGACCAATAACATGTATCTACCAGCGGAATTATTGCATCCAATAATATCACCATGGCCTTTCATGAAATAGGGTATGGACATAGTAGGACCTCTTCCCACAGCTAAAGGACATGTACAGTTTTTTCTCATGCTAACCGACTATTTTACAAAATGGGTAGAGGCAGAAGCGTTCAAACAAGTGCGAGAAAAGGAAGTTAAAAGCTTCTTATGGAGAAACATAATATGCCACTTTGGGATACCAAAGGAGATCGTGTGTGATAATGGCCCACAATTCATAGGCTCGCAAATCACAGAATTCTTCGAAAGCTGGCAAATCAAATGGATCACTTCGACGCCATACCCCCGTGGCTAATGGTCAAGCTGAGTCAACGAATAAGGTCATTATCAAAAATCTAAAGAAGCGGCTGGATAAAGCCAAAGGAAACTGGCCTGATGAGTTACCAGCGGTATTATGGGCATACAGAACAACTTCAAAAATAGCCACGAGAGAAACTCCGTTCGCACTTGTTTATGGCTTAGAAGCCTTAATACCTGTGGAGATTGGCGAACCAAGCATAAGGTTCACAACAGTCATGGAGGAAGCAAACGACGACGAATTGAGGACCAATCTAGGCCTGCTCGAACCACGGAGAGAAGCAACACTGATACGGATGGAAGCTCAAAAACAAATCATAGAGCGTTATTACAACCGTAAAGCTCATCTCAGGTACTTCAAGATTGGGGACTTCATCCTAAAAAAAGTCTTTCAATCAACGAAAGAAGCAGGCGCAGGAAAGCTAAATCCAAACTGGAAGGACCATACAAAATCCGAGGCATAGCTGGGAAGGGCGCCTACGAGTTGGAAGCTATGGATGACAGAATCCTACCAACAAGTTGGAATGCCATTCACTTGAAGAAGTACTACTTTTAAGGAAAAGAAGTACCCCCGGTCAGGTATCACACGTTCGATTTTAGTTTGAACATTTAAAATTTTACTAACTTGTTTAGATGATAGGCATAAAGCTAACCCATCACCAGATGATGATATTAGACCTGCAAAGACGCGAGGAAATAACATAATTCCCGGTCTAGGGTTACACTTTCTGATAGACGTTTTAAAGGGTTAAGCAGTCATCATCTAAAAAACTATATACCTTCGAGTCCGGAATGTTTTTCCTTTTCAGGAAAAGGACCACAAGGAAAGAATAATCAAGTGCTCGAGATCTCATTCTTCAAAGCTCAAACACTTGGGGGACTATACAGTATGGAAGGCTAAGACGAAGCAAAGAAGACTATCAGAAAGTCAAAGGCTCGAGCCTGAAGACCCATCTACCCCACAAGACAAGTGATACGAGCAGAATCGAAAGAGATCAAAAGAGTCATCCAAATACAAAGCCTAATGCAAAAATGCAAAAAACCTTCGAACATGTTCAGTTTGAAAGGAAAAATATTAGTCACAAGGAAGAATTGTTGTTAGGGGTAAAAGATCATCATCAGTGTACTCATTCAAAAACTGTTATGATTAAAAACAGTTACGAAATCTTTGTACTCATATAGAAAATTGTTATCAAATAAAACAGTTATGGATGAAAGATCAAAATCCTTGTATTTGTTCAGAAAACTGTTATCAAATAAAACAGTTACGGATAAGAAAACATTTCCCTCGTACTTATTAGAAAACTGTTTCCAACAAAAACAGTTGCGGGTAAAAACCCCAATTTTGATAATAACTGTTACTAATGAAAAACATATGCTCCCTTGTATTTACTCGAAAATATTGTTACCTATGAAAAACAGTTACAAAATACAAGTGTATATCAAATCTGTTAAATAAAAACAGTTGCAACATGAGTCTTAGACGATAATTGTAAACACATGTAAAATGTTGTGGAAGTTCAAACAAAAAACTTCCCTTAGAAGCATTTCTAAACATGTGAAAAATTCCTATCACTCTATTGGATTACTATGAAGTTGAGACGTCTTCTTCATTAAGCATCAATCAAAAAGGGCCCTATCTTATAAATAAAGCCTATCATAAACAAAGGCTTATATTTTGTACAAACACCGTGCCTACTATAAAAAGGTTCGAGTGATTTTAGCATTTTCATGTGAAAGCTTAGAGGTAAAACTAAAAACCTCAAAAAGCAAGACATGCAAAGGACTTAAAAGCAAAACAAAAGCTCGAAACAAAAAAGTCATAAATTGCATTCATATCAAAAAGAGCGGCTAAGTAAGAACTAAGTACTAACTAGTACTTAACCGCATATAATAATTACATTTTTGTGCCCCTAAGTTGTCAGTTGGGGACTTCAAAGATCCAAATTTACCCCCGATGGAGCTAGGGGTAACCACCAATCCAATATAAAAAACAACAAGGAAAACCAATACTTTAATCTTCTTGTGGAGGAGGGATGACTTCTTTATTAATAGGAGGAATGGGAGCAGCTTGAGGCGAAGAGGCACGAGCGGCAGAAGTTTCACCATCAAATGGAGAAAGATTAAGACATTGTTGAGTCTTCTCCATAGCCTCTTTGGTTTTAGCTATTGTAGCGCTGAGGTCGAAACCTTCTTGACTCATCTCTGTCAATGTATCAAGGCGAGAATTCATATCGCCAAACTTACATCAACAACAACCTCTTCTTCAAGATCGTTATAATCTTTTGCCCAAATTTGAAGCTTGACTTTTAACCCATCCTTCTCCGCTTCAGCAGCTTCAAGGGCAGCCCTTAGAGGTACGATCGACTCCTCCAAAATTTGGACTCTATTTAATGCATTACGTAGTTCTTCTTGGGTCCGGAAGAGTGATTGTACGAGCTCGACAGAATATACCTCCTTCTTCCCTAGCAGATCCTTCAAGTTCCTGATCTCCTCCGAGGCTTGAGACAATTGTTCAGCAAATGAGTATTCTAGAATGCTCTTATCCTTATCAACCTGGTTTGAAGAAGCCTTCACCACCGCCAGTTCCATTGCCGTAATATTCAGTTGTATTTTCAAGGTATTTCTCTCCTCCTTTAAGGCGTCCATATATATTCTCAAGCTATCATAGTGTGCCCTTAGATCACCAAGATCAGCCTGCAATTCTCTTGTTTCCTGATCCGAATTTGAGATCCTCTTCATAAGCTCCATACCAATAAGTTTGATCTACAAGAAGCAAACCAATTATATGTGATAAATTATTCAGACATGGTAAAATTCACATGTGAAAATAGAATTGCACCGTACCTTCAAGGAGGTATGCACCACTTCATTGGCCCAAGTAAGGGTTGTATGGCTAGCTTGCTTGGTTTTTTCCCGTGGGATCTATCAAAGGTTTGAGCCATACCTCGGGTTCACCCGTCTTCTTGAAAAGACTTCCCTCAGCTGGAACCTCTATCATCACCCTCTGTATCTCCCTGCTGGAAGACCCTACTTCCCTAATGGAAGGCATGGAAGCAAGCACGGATGGGACATCAGCAGGCACCGAGGATGGGGGAACTGAAGAAGGCACGGGCAATATAGCAGGCATGGAAGATTGAAGAATTGAGGAAACCGTAGGTAAATATAAGCAGAAACCGTAATAGCTAAAGGAGCGGAGGAAACACGAGGAACCGATGAAACATCTTCTCTTAAAGAGTCAGGAAAAACAGTAGCTAAAGGAACATCATCAGGAGCAAGATCAAACTTTCATGGAACAAGTACTCAACAGAATCATGAACAGGGGACTGTGAAACGTTTTCAGAGGTTAAGGGTCTAACTGCAGACACGGAAGGAAAAGTCATAGGTATAGACTCGTCGTCCAAAACCACACGCCTTCTCCGTGACCTGTGCACCAAAGCACCCTCCTTTTCTTCTTCTTCTTCAGAATGGGACTCACCCACTTTCCTCTTCGAGGAAGATGAACTAACAATGATCTCTTGTGCCTGGGCCAGAGACATCTTTGGAATAGACGAAGCAGACACCCCACCTGGGCAGAAAACCCTATCAAAAAGGAGAAGATTAAGCGAGAATAAAAGAAGGCCCTAGAAAGAAAAGAAGTAAAAAACTTCACTTACCGTGGGTCTTTACATGCCAACCGTACTTCCCAGCGAAGTACTTCCAAGGCCTTTCTTCTAATGAAGCAACAGACAATAACTTTTCTACCCAGTCACGAATACTGGAGACATTCTCAACAGTACCCATAATTGCTGGAAGAAGAAGAAATAGATACGGTGTTAATAAAACATCTCAAAGAAAAACAAATGCGAACTAAAAATGTACTTACGTGCACGATTCCACTTCTCAGGGAAGAGAAGATTCTCTTCACCCACTAAACCAGCAGTGGGAACAACGACATACCGGAGGTACCAACCTCTGTCCTTGTCATCATCAGGGGTTACCAACACTCTCTTACTTCGAGCAGCCAGAGTAAAAACCCCTTGATGAAACAGGACAGGGGAGTAAAGATGAATAAGATGGTTGAAAGTAAAAGGAACTGAGGCTAAGGAAGATGAACTCCTAAGACACGCGACCACTCGCCATACAAGCAGACCAACTTGTCCCAAACAAATATCGAAGAAACGACAAAACTCAATTATGACTGGATCAATGGGAGGTCTAAACCCTAGTGTAAAAGGATACGTATAAACAAAAGAATAACCTGTCTTATAAGACGTTATTCTTTGATTACCGTTTGGAACATAAACAGGGAAATCAGACCTCCAAGAACAATCCCTCGAACCAGGGAAATATGGCCCTTAGTAATAAGGGTTGAATACCTCTCAACATTGTCTAAAAAAGAAGACTGGTCTACAAGAACTGGGTTTTCCCTAGTAAAGACAAATTCAGCGGGAATAATTTCATCAATTTTAGGTTCACGAATGATGAAGAACGAGAAGACTTAGCCCTAGGAGAAACTAAAGACCTAGAGGAAGGAGGAGAAATTATATGAGAGGAAGAAGAACCTCTGGAAGGAGTGGATCCTCAACACCTTAATCTACTGCCCCTCCGACTCCTAGTCGGGGCAGAAGAAGGTGTTAAGTTTTCCATATCTATTATTCTTTTAGGCTGATTTGATGAAGAAATTTTTACAAAGGCAATGGAAAATTCTTTACAAATAAAGGAGACAAGTTATAGAATGTTTCGTGGAAGTAAAGAAAGGAAGAAAGGTACTTATACTTGAAGACGACCGTCAAAAATGGGAAAAATAATGATGAAAAATCATAATTAAAGGTGTCACTTCGGGATTGACGCAGCCGCAAAAAGCACTAAAAGGTGCTGAGTAAATGCAGAACCAATCCGAGAAGGACACGTAGTATGAGAATTAAATGGAAGTGACAAAAGACGCCTATGTTCATAAAAAGATGCGATTTTTCGAGGCAAAGCGGAGGAAAAATATTCCCGCCATAAATGAATATCCACTTACCAAATATTAATCGATAAATATATTGTAAGTGGGGGGACTATCTGTATTGGTAAAAAAGAGTTTCACACGTAAGCCAACTCTTGACAACTCAGCCAGTTATGTGGTCACAGGAGAACGCGACAGCTGGATGTGATTCTTTGAAGAGGTACGGAACAAAGAGGCACGATTCAATAAACCCTCGAGCTCATCAGCCACGGGAAACTCGCTCTAATCGAGACAAGGAAGGGATACGGTCAGAGTGAATCTAGACAGAATTACAGATTGATTCAGGAATCCCTAATAAAAATCCCAGACGTTGTGTAACCTTCACATAACAGTTACATTTGCCCTTGGTAACGCTTCATTAATGCAATAATTAGTCATTAATGAGCAATTATTGCAAGAACCAAACGTTATATTGAGAAACCTCCTATATAAAGGAAGGAAATATAACTTGTAAGGACATCTGATTTTTGAATACAAACTACTTTTCTTTTCTATATATCGACAATATTGTCTATTACTCGTTTCTCTTTATTTTAATATTATTTCCTTAATTATCAGTAACCCGTGTTCATCCTAGAAATAACTTTGGTTAAAGGATCTAATTCTTTGGTTAAACAACTGTTGCTACCTGAGGAAGGAGCCTTAGCTTTGGGTGTACTCCGATCTCCCCCACTTCTGATAGGGCCACCACTGTTAGGCTGGCCTCCTTTGTATCCCGCTCGGACAGGCGGTTGAGGCCTATCCTTCCGAGTTTCCACTTAATAGTCCCCAAGGCATTCCGCTGCTTGGATCGTCTTGGGTAGGGTATCTACCCGTTGTCTTTGCAGTTCCATGCAGGCATAAGGTTTCAACCCTTCCAGGAATATGAAGATCTTGTCTTTGTCCCCCATGTCATGGATGTTCAGCATGAGCGTGGAGAATTCTCGCACGTAGTCCCGCACTTATCTGGTCTGTCGGAGCTCCTGTAGTTTTCTCCTTGCATTGTACTCAACATTCTCGAGGAACAACTGTAGGCGTATGGCTGCTTTCAGTTCTTCCCATGTCTCCAAAGCATCTTCACCGAGCCTGATGGCTTCGTACTTCACTCACCACCAGAGCTTAGCATCACCTTGAAGATACATGGAAGCAGTTACTACCTTCTTGGCTTATTCTAGGCCTCCTACGGCATCGAAGTACTGCTCGATGTCGAATATGAAATTCTCCACTTCTTAAGCATTCTTAACTCCACTGTATGGCTTTGGCTCAGGAATTTTCAATTTTTGTGCCATGGGGGCGAGGTTCACAACACCCTCGATTTGATTTCCACCTCCTCGAAGCAAGCCTTGTAGAGTAGCATTAACAACATTGAGTTGGCCTGTCAAGTTGTCTATAGTTTTCTGCATGGCAGTCACCCTGTTTGCCTCTTGTGCCCTGTAGGCTAAATCCTCGGTACGCTCCTGTCAGAGGTCCTCGAATTTACCAAAAATCTCGGCTGCCTCAGTAGCTGCCGTTTGCCGGTCTCCTTTAGAGTCGCGACTGATGTTTTCTATGTCAACTTCGGCCTGGATCATTCTGCGGCCCAGGTCATCCAACCTTTGCACTAGGCTAGTTTGTAGTTCAGGCACCACATTTACAATGGGTCGTAGTACGTCAATCGTCTCTTCAAGGGCCGCAATGCGATCCCCATGATTCCCCATGGTCGGAAATGGTGGTAATGGATATGCGTTCCCTCGTCCGATGTCGAGCCTAGGCTCTGATACCAACTATTATGCGACGCCTTCCTGAGATTCCTTAGAAGGGCGACGCAAGGCTAAGCAACTGATGTCAGTGCAGCTGCTGTCCTCCAACTGAGGTCCCCTCCCTACGCTAGACAAGATTGTCAATGCCGTACGGGAAAGTCGATGTCAAGAACAATTAAGAGAGCAGTAAAGAGAATTGAAAGAAAGCCTTATTGCATAAATGAAAGCTATTACAAAAGAAGGCAACGCGGTGTCGAGGGGGAGAGACACCAGTATAGAGAATTGCTTGCTAGAAAGTTTTGATTGCTTGATCCCTCCTAATAATGCTTAAAAAAATAAAACCAAAGCTACATGACTTGACCTAACTAAGATAGAGGAACATAATGAAAGTACATGGAATAAAACTACTCTATTTTTACAATGAAAAGGACTTAGTTTCCTACAAGATAGAAACATGTCCGTTGTCAGCAACTTTGTCTTTGGCATCACGATCTGCGCGCGCGGCGCTGTTGGCAGCTGCTTGCGGCTGGGCGCTAGCAAGGGATATCGATGGGGCGACAGAGGAACATGTGCGCTTGTCACTTGGCGCAGCCAAGACCACGGGACCGTCCGTGGCGCTAGGCGTTGGGAGGCTTGCCAGGACGCCACGGGGCGCGTCCAAAGGGTCATGCGGCATGGCTGGAAAGTCGCCCATTACAGTTCACACGCATTGCACGTACTCTAAGACTAGTATTTATTAATCCAAATTCCATAACGGTAATTTTATTTTCCTCCAATTTGATTTTTCCGTTAAAATTTAAGATTTTTGTTTTGCGTAAAATTTGATTTTTTGTATTTTTTCATTGTTTTCAAACAGCAAAAAGTAAGTGTGTGATTGATGACACCATTTGTGTTCGTTAAAACACTGGCATTTGAAGTACCGCTACACCAGTGTGTGTAATCCGTTCAATTCTAGGAGACAATAATCCTAAAACTCGGGTAATGGAAGCGAATTAAATTTCTTAAGGAAACACTGTTAATTGAGTAAAATCGGATTAATTTATGCTTCTTCTATATTTCTATTTTTTATTGTTTCAAAGATCATAACTTTATGTATTGTAATTGATTTTCCAAGCATTATTCGATGATATTGAGTCGATTTTGGTTAGATTTGATTGGCTTGGAGACGGATTCTAGATGAAAGGCCCTGACAGAGCTCTGAGTTGATTGTGGAGCGAGGTAAGTGTTGGTCTAAATTTGATTTGAGGGAATTAGGAACTACGTGAACTTTATGAGTAGCGGTGTATATGCGAGGTGACGAGTGCCTATACGTCGTTAATTACTTGTTTCCATGTCTAACTGTATTTCACTAATTATAGCATTCCATGTCTTGATCGTTACATGCCTTAATTGCTTCCTATGCCTTAACGTGCTACTTGTCATTTATTATTTATAAATGTTAATCTCTTTCATGCTCCCATGCTTAATTAATACTTGCCTTAATTGTATTACTTGTACCCTTTAACTGTCTTATATTTGACATGCCTAGTTGCTCAGTATTAATTGTAGCTCTTCATGATTTGGTACGAGATTCCTTCTTGATTTGTAGCTTTCATATTCGTTAATCGTAGAGATTCTTGTATTCGAGTTGTTTAATTGATTGCACTTATTGATTTAATTATGGATCAGGTTGCACGATGCAACAGGAGGAATAAGGGAGGATTTATATTGATACGGTAGGATTAGGTTGCGTGCCGTAATAGGTGAAATAAGGGTGGATTGATATGGTGAAATAAGAGTGAATTATGTATTGACTCTGATTATATGTTGGGATCGGGTTGCGCTTTGCAACAATATATTTACTTATTATTATTGATATTTACATGGTTAAATAAGGGAGGACAGTTTTGTACGATGGGATCGTGTTGCACGCCGCAAAAGTTTATGTGCTTTCTATTCCTTATTGTATTGTGTTGGCTTCGGTACTTTCGTACGAGACTTTAAGGATTGGTATTTGTAGTATTTACTAGTTTTCTTTGAGGATTGAGTTATTTCCATGAGTTAACTGCCTTATTTCGATTCTGTATTTTCCTTTCCTGTCATTATTTTATACTGCGTACAGGTAATTATAAGTGACCCGCCTTAGCCTCGTCACTACTTCGACGAGGTTAGGCTCGGTACTTACAGAGTACATACGGTTGGTTGTACTCATAATACACTCTGAACTTCTTGTGCATATTTTGGAGTCGGTCCCAACGGTGGTCAGTAGATTTCTCGGGTTGACTATCAGTATGGTGACTTAAGGTATAACTACTCGTTGTTCATAACCCTGAAGTATTTTTTTCAGAAAACTTTACATTCATTCAGACCTTCATTTGTATTATTGTAGTAGCTTGTGCACTTATGACACCAGATCCGGGGTTGTATTTAGATTTTTCGATTGTTATGACTTTCGGCACTTTATTTCAGTTCTATCATAGTTATTTAGTTAATTGGCATCAGTTTATTTAAATTGTTAAAAATGGCTTAAAACTATTCTAACGTTGGCATGCCTAGCAAGTGAAATGTTAGGCACCATCACGGTCCCGAGGGTGGGATTTCCAGGTCGTGACAAGTTGGTATTAGAGAACTAGGTTACCTAGGTCTCATGAATCACGAGCAAGCTTAGTAGAGTCTAGAGGATCGGTACGGAGACATTTGTACTTATCTTCCAGAGTCTATGGAGTTTAGGAACAATTTCACATCTATTCTTCTCTGTCGTGCGATTTTATTCTATCATTGATGAATGAGATCTTCTATTCTTGTTCTCTCGTAGATGGCGAGAACACATACTGCATCTACAGCTGGACAACATCTGTTGCCCCCAGCGGTATCTCCTACTAGGGGTAAAAGTCGAGGCAGAGGTCGCGCTAGAGCCGAGGAAGAGGCAGAGCTCAGCCTATAGCTCGAGAAGCAACACCAGCAATGGAGCCTTAGGTAGATTTTAATGAGGAGGTTCCAGCTCAGACTGTACCTGTTAGACCAGCTCAGGTCCCAGAGGGGTTTATAACCACTCTAGTGCTTCAGGACGCTCTAGTCCGTATGGTGGGACTTATGGAGAGTGTAGCCTAGGCCGACACATTCCTGGTAGCTCCAGCCGTCTCTTGGACTGGGGGAGGAGAACAGACTCCCGCTACTCACACTCTGGAGCAGGTGGTTCCCCAGTATCAAACTCCAGCAGCCCTGCTAGTTGGGGTAGTACAGTTGGTTGTTGCGGTGTCTTCTGAGGCTATGTTGAAGTTGGATAAGTTCACCAAGATCTGTTTGTTCATTTCAGTAGTGCATCTTCTAAGGACCCATAGGATTTTCTAGACCGTTTCCACAAGGTGTTGCGCAACATGGGTATAGTTAAGACCAATAGGGTCGATTTTGCAGCCTTTCGGATGACTGGTTCAGCCCGGAGATGGTGGAGATATTATATGTTGACTAGACTAGCTGGGTCACCTGCACTTACCTGGGATTAGTTCTCACAACTATTTCTGGAGAATTTCAATCCTGTCACCCTAAGAGAGGAGTATCGCAGGCAGTTTGAGCGAGTTTAGTAGGGTGGTATGACTGTCACCCAGTACAAGACTCGATTTGTGGACTTAGCTCGCCATGCCACTATCTTGCTTCCTACTAAGAAGGAGATAGTGAGGAGATTTATTGATGGCCTCACTTACACTCTCAGGATTCAGATGGCCAAGGAGACAGGGAGTGATATTTCTTTCCGGATGGCCGTAGATGTTGCTAGAAGGATCGAGTTGGTTCGTGCTCAGGAGAGAGGAACAGTGTCAGATTAGAGGCCTCGTCATTCTGGTAGTTTCAGTGGCACCTCATCTGGAGGGAGGAGTACTTATGGTAGGGGCCATCCTCTCATTCTATTTCATTAAGCGCTTTAGGCATCTCATAGTGCTTCAGGGAGTCGTGGTCCTTATGTGCCTTACTCTAGGCAGCCCGCATATAGTGCACCATCAGCTCATACCAGTGCGCCTCCAGTTTAGAGCTATCACCATGGTTATCCAGCCCGTTAGGGTTTGATTTAGTTTCAGCAGCCAAATCATCATGATGGGTGTTTTAAGTGTGGTGGTATTGGGACCATCAGGAGGTCCTCTACGAGATTATTGGGCGGCGTTCCATAGCGAAGTTCTCGTGCCATAGTTTCGGTATCAGTTCCTTCACCAATCTCTCAACCAGCTAGATGCAAGGGTCATCCATCTAGAGGTGAGGTTCAGGTCGTTAGAGGTGGAGTCCAGCCAGCTAGAGGTCATCTCAGAGACGTAGTTCAGAGTGGTGGGGCCTAGCCTTGATTTTATGCTTTCCCAACTAGGCCTTAGGCCAAGTCATCTGACGTTGTTATCACTGGTATTGTTCCAGTTTTCCATAGAGATGCTTCAGTTCTATTTGATCCGAGATCTACTTATTCGTACGTGTCATCCTATTTTGCTTCATATCTGGTTTTGCCTCGTGATACTTTGAGTGCTCCAGTGTATGTGTCCATGCTATGGGAGATTCTATTATTGTAGATTGTGTCTATGGCTCGTATGTGGTTAGTATTGGGAATCTTGAGACTAGTGTAGTTTTTCTACTTCTTGATATGGTAGACGTTGATGTTATCCTGGGTATGGATTGGTTGTCACCTTATCATGCTATATTGGACTGTCACGCCAAGACAACCACCTTAGCCATGTCAGGGTTTCCTCGATTGAAGTGGTGGGGGACTCTTGGCCATTCTACCAGTAGGGTTATCTCCTATGTGAAGGTTCGACGTATGGTCGAGTAGGGGTGTCTAGATTATTTGTCTTATATTCGCGATTCTAGCATGGATGTTTCTTTCATGGATTTGGTACCAATTGTTTGTGAGTTTCCAGAGGTATTTCCTGCAGATCTGTCGGGGATGCCACCCGATAGAGATATTGACTTTTGTATTGATTTGGCTCCAGGCACTCAGCCCATTTATATTCTTCCATACCGTATGGCCCCTCCAGATTTGAAGGAATTGAAGGAGCAATTGCAATATTTTCTTGATAAGGGATTCATTAGACCTAGTGTCTCGCCCTGGGGTGCGCCCATGTTGTTCTTGAAGAAGAAAGATGGGTCGATGAGGATGTGTATAGACTGTAAGCAGTTGAACAAAGTCACTATCAAGAACAAGTATATACTGCCGATGGTTGATGGATTTTTTTATCAGCTTCAGGGTGCCAAGGTGTTTTCGAAAATTTATTTGAGATCTTGCTACCATCAACTAAAGATTAGGGCATCTGATGTCCCTAAGACGGCTTTTTGCACTTTGTATGTGCATTGTGAGTTCCCAGTGATGTCATTTGGGTTGACAAATGCCCCAACAACATTCATGGATTTTATGAACCAGGTGTTCAAGCCCTGCTTGGATTCTTTTGTGATTATATTCATTGATGATATCTTGATCTACTCCCACAGTCGAGAGGAGCATGAGCAGCATCTTCGGGTTGTATTTAAGACTCTGAGAGATAGCTAGTTATATTTCAAGTTTTCAAAGTGTGAGTTTTGGATAGACTCAGTCGCCTTTTTTGGGCATGTTGTATCGGCAAAGGGCATAAAGGTGGATCCGAAGAAGATTGAGGCAATTTAGAACTGGCCTAGACCTACTTCAGCTACAGAGATCCAGAGTTTCCTGGGTTTGGAAGATTATTATTGCTGGTTCGCGGAGGGGTTTTCATCAATAGAAGCCCCATTGACTAGATTGAGCCAGAAGGGCGCCCCATTCAGATGGTCGAATGAGTGTGAGCTGGGATTTTAGAAGCTCAAGACTGCTTTGACTACAACGCCAGTCTTGGTGTTGCCCACCGGTTCAGGATCTTACACGGTGTATTATGACGCATCTCGTATTAGGATCGATGCAGTATTGATGCAAGATGGTAGGGTGATTGCATATGCGTCGCAACAGTTGAAGGTTCATGAAAAGAATTACCTTGTTCATGACTTAGAGTTGGCAGCCACTGTTCATGCGCCGAAGATTTGGAGGCACTATATTTACGGTGTGTCATGTGAGGTATTCACAGATTATCATAGTCTACAATATTTGTTCAAGAAAAAGAATCTCAACTTGAGGCAGAGGAAGTGGTTAGAGTTGTTGAAAGACTATGATATCACCATTTTGTATCATCCGGGGAAGGCAAATATGGTGGTTGATGCCTTGAGTAGGAAGGCGGTGAGTATGGGTGGCCTTGCGTATATCCCAGTTGGTGAGAGACCGCTTGCAGCAGATGTTCAGGCTTTGGCCATCAGTTCGTGAGGTTAGATGTTTCAGAGCTCAGTCGTATTCTAGCTTGCATAGTCGCTCGGTCTTCCTTATATGAGCGCATCAGAGAGCATCAGTATGATGAACCCCATTTACTTGTCCTTGAGGACACGGTACGACATGGTGGTGCCAAGTAGGTTACTGTTGGAGATGATGGGGTTTTGAGGATGCAGGGTCGTATTTGTGTACCCAATGTGGATGGGCTTCGTGAGTTGATTCTTGAAGAGGCCCACAGTTCCCGGTATTCTATTCATCCGAGTACCCCAAGATATATCAGGACTTGCGGAAGCATTATTGGTGGAGGAGGATGAAGAAGGATATAGTTTACATATTTAGCTCAGTGTCTAAATTGTCAGCAAGTTAAGTACGAGCATCAGAGACCTGGTGGTTTGCTTCAGAAGCTAGAGATTCCGAAGTGGAAGTGGGAGCGTATCACTATGGATTTTATTGTTGGACTCCCACAGACTCAGAAGAAGTTCGATGCGGTATGGGTCATTGTGGACAGGTTGACTAAGTCTGCCCATTTTATTCCAGTGGCAGTTACCTATTCTTCAGAGTGGTTAGCTGAGATCTACATCCGTGAGATCATTCGTCTTCACGGTGTGCCTGTGTCTATCATTTCTGATCGAGGTATGCACTCATACTTCTAGAGGGAAATACATAATGAGCTGGGCACGCAGATTGAGTTGAGCACAACATTTCAGCCCAGACAAATAGACAGTCCGAGCGCACTATTCAGATACTGGAGGATATGCTTCGTGCTTGAGTCATGGATTTCATGGGTTCTTGGGATCAGTTCTTGATACTTGCCGAGTTTGCTACATCAACAACTACCAGCCGATCATTCAGATGCTCTCTATGAGGCATTATACAGGAGGCAGTGTTATTCGCCAGTTGGATGGTTCGATCCAGGGGAGGTTCGATTGTTGGGTACAGATTTGGTACAGGATGCCTTGGATGAGGTCAAGATTATTCAGGATCGACTTTACACAGCTCAATCTAGATAGAAAATTTATGTCGACCGTAGAGCTCCTGATGTTGCATTCATGGTTGGAGAGAGGGTATTGCTCCGAGTTTCACCTATGAAGGGTGTGATAAGTTTTGTAAAGAAGGGAAAGTTGAGCCCTAGGTATATCAGATCCTTTGAGATTCTTGAGAGAGTGGGTAAGGTGGCCTACAAGCTCGCATTTCCACTTAGTTTATTATCAGCCCATCTGGTGTTCCATGTGTCCATGATCCAGAAGTATCACGGTGATCCATCCCATGTGTTAGATTTCAGCTCAGTCCAATTGGGAAACGATTTCACTTATGAGGAGGAGCCGGTGGTTATTCTAGCCCAACAGGTCCGATAGATGAGATTTAAGAGTTATCCTTCAATTCGAGTGTAGTGGAAAGGTCAGCCGATCGAAGCAGCCACGTAGGAGTTCGAGTCGGGCATGCAGAGTAGATATCTACTCCTTTTCACTAGTCTAGGTACTTTTTTATGTCTGTTCGAGGACAAACGGTTGTTGCAGAGGTGGAGAATGTGATGACCTGATAGGTCATTTTCAGTTTTAGCTACCTTGATTAGATTCTTTTAGCCTTCCTCGATTTGTGTGTGCAGTCCATGTATTCTTTTGGAAGGTTTTTATGTGAAATATTATTTAAAAGGTGAAATTATGCTCATTTGAGTTGACTTCAGCCAATTTTTTGAGAAAATAGACTTGAATCAATGTTTTGATGATCCTGGTGGGTCAGTATCATTATTTGAGAATTGAGCGTATGCCCGGAATCAAATTTGGAAGTCCCTAACTTGATTTTTTGTAATTTGTTGAAAACTAGAAGTATAAAGGTTTAAATAATTCATAAATTTGAGGGTAGTTTGAATTTGTTGCAACCGGGTTTGGATTTTGGTTCCAGAACTTGGTAAAAATTCATTACAGTATTTATGACTTGTCTGCAAAATTTAGAGCAAAACGGAGTTGATTTGACGTGATTCGGACATCCGGTTGAGGAATTGAGAGTTCTTAAGTTTCTTTGAGACTTTCATTTGTTTTGGTATCCGATTCGTGGTTCTAGATGTTATTTTGATGTTTTGACCACGCGAGCAAGTTCGCATGATGTTTTTGGACTTGTGTGCATGTTTGGTTTTGAGCCCCGAGGGCAGGTGAGTTACGTATAGGCTACGAACCATTTGAACTTAAGAAAATTTTTGGTTTTTAACTTCTGCTATCAGCTGGTGTGTACTTCTTCCCGATCGCGAAGATACTCCCGCGATTGCGAAGATACTCCTGCGATCGCGAAGAGTATTAGGGACTGGGGTGATTTTCTGAATCGTGAACGCGATAGCTGGGTCACAAACATGGAGCAATAGGGATTTACCCATCGCGAATGCGTAGGGCTATGGACCTGGGAAGGGGGGGGTCCAATGGTTTACCCTACACAAAGGAGGGCATTGGCTCGCGAACGCAAAGGCCTGGGGGGAGGAGCCTTCGCAAACGCATAGGCCATTTGGGCCGCTATGCATTGCAAACACGGAAGGCCCTGCGCGAATGCGAAGAAGGCCTGACACACAGACCTTAAAACATTTCAAAGTCGGGATTTCACCCATTTTTCACCATCTTTCCATTTGAGCTCAGCCTAGAGGAGATTTTAAAGAGAAATTCATCATTCTTTCATAGGTTAGTATACTTTAACTTATTTTCTTCCACTTGTGTCATCACCCATTAATTTCTAATCTTAATCTTTGTTCTTTCATGGTAGAAAATTAGGGGGTTTCAAATTTGGGATTTAAACCTCAAATTGGGGTCGGATTTCGAAACTAATTACACAATTAGGCTCGAGGGTGAATGGGTAAATAATTTTTGGTCTGAATGTCAGGTTTTGACCAAGCGGTCCAGGGTGTCGAATTTTGTTGGGTTTTCGGGAAAAGTGTGAAGATTATACTTTATGTATTGTAATTGATTTTCCAAGCATTATTTGATGTTATTGAGTCGATTTGGGTTAGATTTGATTGGCTTGGAGACAGATTCTAGAGGAAAGGCCTCGGTAGAGCTCTGAGTTGATTGCAGAGCGAGGTAAGTGTTGGGTCTAACCTTGGTTTGAGGGAAGTAGGAACCCTTTATCTATGTGCTAAGTGAACTTCATGAGTAGCGGTGTATATGCAAGGTGACGAGTGCCTATACGCCGTCAATTACTTGTTTCCATGTCTAACCGTATTTCACTAATTATAGCATTCCATTTCCTGATTGTTACATGCCTTAATTGTTTCCTATGCCTTAACGTGCTACTTGCCATTTATTATTCTCTCATTGTAAATGTTAATCCCTTTCATGCTCCCATGCTTAATTAATACTTACCTCAATTGTCTTACTTGTATCCTTTAACTGTCATATATTTGATTTTCCTAGTTGCTCAGTATTAATTGTAGCTCTTCATGATTTGGTACGAGATTCCTTCTTGATTTGTAGATTTCATATTCGTCAATCGTAGAGATTCTTGTGATTCGAGTTGTTAAATTGATTGAACTTATTGATTTGTTTATAGACCAGGTTGCTTGCTGCAACAGAAGGAATACGGGAGGACTTATATTGATACGGTAGGATCGGGTTGCGCGCCGTAACAAGTGAAATAAGGGTGGATTGATATCGTAAAGTAAGGGTGAATTATGTATTGGATCTGATTAGATGATGGGATCGGGTTGCGCGCTGCAACAATATATTTACTTATTATTATTGATATTTACATGGTGAAATAAGGGAGGATAGTGTTGTAAGGTGTAACTGAGTTGCACATCGTAATAACTTATGTTCTTTCTATTCCTTATTGTATTATGTTGGTGTCGGTACTGTCGTACGAGATTCTAAGGATTGGTATTTCTGGTATTTACTAGTTTTCTTTGAGGATTGAGTTATTTTCATGAATTAACTGCCTATTTTCATTTCTATATTTTCCTTTTCTATCTTTATTTTATACTGCGTACATGTTATTGTAAGTGACCCGCCTTAGCCTCGTCACTACTTCGATGAGGTTAGGCTCGGCACTACAAAGTACATGGGTCGGTTGTACTCATACGATACTTTGTACTTCTTGTGTAGATTTTGGAGTCAATCCCAGCGGCGATCAGTAGATTTCTCGGGTTGACTATCGGTACGGAGACTTGAGGTACAATTGCTCGACATTCGCAGCCCTGAAGTCCCCTTCTACTTTATCTTAGCTGTGTATTTTATTTCAGACCACTTTACTTTCATTCAGAACTTTATCTGTATTATTCTAGTAGCTCGTGCACTTGTGACACCGGATCCGGGGTTGAATTTGGATGTTCCGGTTGTTATGACTTTTTGCACTTTATTTCAATTTAATCGGCATCTCTTTATTTAGATTGTTAAAAATGGCTAAAAACTATTCTAACATTTTATTGCCTAGAAAGTGATAAGTTAGGCGTTATCACGGTCCCGAGAGTGAAATTTTGGGTGGTGACAATCTAGTATTTGTAACATAAACTAGCAAGTAAAGGTATCGGCCATTGCAGAATCATCGGTGCTAAGCTTACAACTTATGAAATATCAACGTGCAATATTATCAATATAGGTGCATGGCTTGATTTAAAAATGAGATAGTACGAAAATAAAATAATTGATAAAAATGTTAAAGATCAATTCAATAGAGATGGAAAGTGTTGGAAAAATGTATTGTCGTGATAAAAAGTATTGAAAAAAATAATTTGGCATTTATGGAAACAATAAAAAGATTTATCAAGAAAGCAATAGAAATTTCTTAAATCTAATTCAAATGATTGCGGAAATTGATCTAATCATACAAGAGCATATTCAACAAATTAAACATGATGATATTCATAATTATTATCTTAGAAATAATATACAAAATGAATTGCTGAATTTGTTGGCAAGTGAAATTCGAATAAACTATCACAAAATTATAGAAACAAAGTTTTCGTCAATCATACTTAATTTCAATCCAAATACTAGTAATTAAGAATGTATTTTTTTCTCCTACAGAGTGTAAATATTCTACAAATCCAATAAAAATTGCTAGGTATTTTAAAATTTTAGAGAAGTCGGTGATACAACTAAAAAGAGTCTATTTAAAATTATTGTAGATAAGATAAAAAATATTAGACTTGATAATAATAATTTTAGAGGACAAGGATATCGTAATGAATCTAAGATGAAGAAAAAAATACTAAGGAGTGCAAAAAAGAAACTTCTCTATATAAATCTTAGATCATTTTATAGACCATGTGGTTGTCATAATTTTAATTTAGCACTTTGTGTTTCTGATATTAATTCTTGCACAAAAGCTATATTATTCTTTAGAGTGGTATAATATATAAGTTAACTATTTTTTTTTCTCACTAGACGATGAAAAGTTTTAAAAGATAGTATGCCCAGCCTAAATCTTAAATTATTGGCGCAAACATAATGAGAAAGTCGTATTGAAAAAATTAAAATAATATAACTTCAAGCTCCACAAATAAGATGTGCTTTATTGAAATTAGTAGAAGTTAGCACGGAGCCAAAAATTAAAAGTGAAGCTAATTGTTTAGCAACATGTGAGCTTAAAAATCTTGAGTTCTTATAGGTATGACTATTTGACATGATATATTGTTTGCAGTTGTGTGACGACTCAGCGGTCGTTTTGTGTATTTGAGCTCTATTTTCTATTTTATGTTTCTCATATACTTATTTGTTGTTTTGTGACTTGCGGGGATGACTAATTTGATTTTAGAAAAGTTTTAGAATGAATTGAAACACTTAGTTCCATGATTAATAGCTCAATTTATAAAAGTTGACTGAGGGTTGATATTTGTGTAAACGACCTCAAATGGTATTTTTAAGATTTCAATAGGTTCATATGCCGATTTTATACTAAGACGTGTGTCCGGAATTAGATTTGGATGTACCCAAGTTGATTTGGCTCTAATTGGTTGAAGTTGGAAATTTGAAGGTTTGGAAAGTTCATAAGTTTGACCGCGAGTTGACTCTGAGGTTATCAGGGTCAGATTGTTCTTATGGAAGTTAGAATAGGTTCATTATATTATTTTAAACTTGTGTGAAAAATTTAGGGTGATTCTGAGTTGGTTAGATGCGGTTCGGCATGAGTTTTGAAAGTTGGAAGTTGATTAATTCATTATGCTTGAATTGAGGTGCGGTTTGTAGTTTTGATGATACTTTGTGTGATATGAGACCTCTAGCAGGTCCATATTATGTTGTGTGACTGATTTGTGGTATTGAACGGGGTTATGAGGGACTAGGGTGTGTTTGAATAGGTTCCAGATCATTCAGGCGCGAGTCTGAAGAAGCAGACTTTGGATGGGATCAGGTTTGTCCACAAAAGTGGCAGTCCTTGCACAGGTGCGCTACATGGTGTAACGACCCAGCTAGTCTTTTGAGAATTTGTATTCCGTTCAGCTATTTGAAGTCTTGAGAAGCATCGTATGATGTATATGAATTTTGTGAATCGTCGATTTTGGTTTCAGGTTATTCGGAAGAATGAATTTCATGATTGAAGCTTCAGAGTTGGAAGAGTTGACCAATTTGAATTTTGAGTATTTTAACCCTGGATCCGAGCTTTGATGGTTCCTTTAGGTTCCGATGGTAATTTTGGACTCGGTCATATGCCCGGATTGGCATTTGGATATTTCTAGAAGGTATTGGCACTAATTGGCGAAAGTGGGAAATTTGAAGGTTTGGAGTGTTCATAAGTTTGACCAAGAGTTGACTTTGATGATATCATATTCGTATTGTGGTTCCGAAAATTGGAATAGCTTTGTTATGTCATTTGGGACTTGTGCGCAAAATTTGAGTTTATTCCGAGTTGACTTGCTATGTTTCGGCACAAGTTTTAGAAATTGAAAGTTCAAAAGATAATTATTTGTCATTCGATGTTGTTATGTGTGATTTGAGGCCTCTAGTAGGTTCGTGTTATGTTATGGGACTTGTTGGCATGTTTGGACGGGGCCCCGAGGGCTCGCGTAAGATTCGGAGTGGAATCGAAGCATTTTTCGTTCATGTTTGATTGTTGGTGTGTTTTGGGCTACTAGTGCAAATCTTCCTTCTATGTGATCACGAGGGAAGAAACACGATTGTAATGTAATATGTTGGAGTTTGGGGAACTTTCCTCTATGCGTTCTCTATTGGGGGACCGCGTTAATGGAGTTTGAGCTATTTGTGTTTCGCGGCCGTGTGCCTGGGAAGGCGATTGCAGATCAACGTGAGTGCTGGGTGAAGGTGTCTTCGCGTTCGCATGTATCTGGGCGTATTCGTGTTGCTTTTTTCCACTGGTTGCGCGTTCGCGTGGCTTTTTTCCATGAATGCGTTAAGTATTTTGAGTAGTGCCATTTTCTCTTCTTCGTGATTGCGTGGATTGTTCCGCGATCGCGATGCATTTCACTATCCAGTGAATTATAAAGTACTATATTCCAGGGGTTTCGTTTTTACATATTTTGAGCTATGTAGCTCGGATTGATATGATTTTGAAGCGATTTTCACCATATGAATTGAGGTAAGTGTTCTCTACTCGGTTTTGATTTTATTTCATGAATCTATCTTCGTTTTTTTGGCATTTGATCGAAGATGTCAAGAGAGAACTTGGGTTTTTTTGTCTAAAGTTTCAAAGAGTGAATTTTTGAGTTTTGAACATCGATTCGAAGTTGGATTTGAGTGGTTTGACTTTTTGGTTGACTTTAGGTTTTTGGTTAAAGATTCCATCTTTATCGATTTGGGTTATTTCCATAGGCATTATTTGATGTATTTGAGTTTCTTTTGGCAAGTTTCGAGCCGTTCGAAAGTTGATGCGCACGAGATGGCATTTTTGGAGCATCGTTTGGCTTACTCGGTATTGGATTTGGCTTGTTCGAGGTAAGTAACACTTCTAAACTTGGTGCTGAGGGTATGAACCCTTGAATATACGTGATATGGGTTTGGTGTTGAGGTGATTCATATGCTAGGTGACGGGCGTGTGGGCATGCGCCGTGTGAATTATGACTATTGATTCTGTGGTACTTTGTAGTGACCTAATCGTGTTTCTATTCATGAAATTTCTACGTGCTAGAGTAATTGAGATGTGATCCATGTTAGAAACCATGTCTAAGCTATATGCTTATCCTGGTGAGACCCACTGAGGTCATTTATGTTGGTGAGTTATTTGCTTACATTGCAATTACATACTTAGTCATACTCATTCATTTGCATACCATATCTCAGTCTCTGTTTCTATTTATTGATACACCATATCATCAGTTTTGGGCTGATTTTTATGACATTGTGAGCTCGAGAGACAGATTAATGACTGAGTTGAGGCCTAAGAGCCGGACTGTGAGTGATATGGATAGGATCGGAATGCACGCCGCAACAGGTATTATTGATTTATGATGGGATGGGGCAACACGTCGCAGCAGGATTTATTAAAGTCTTGGGCAGCATCATATGATCTATTATGACTTGTATGAATCGTCGGTTTTGGTTTTCAGGTTATTTAGAATTGATTTGGAAGAATGAATTTCATGATTGAAGCTTTAGAGTTGGAAGAGTTGACCAAGTTTGACCTTTGAGTATTTAACCCCGGATCAGAGTTTTGATGGTTCCGTTAGGTCCTGGTGGTGATTTTGGACTCTGGCATATGCCCGAAGTGGCATTTGAATATTTCTAGAAGGTTTCGGTACTAATTGGCGAAAGTTGGAAATTTAAAATTTGGAATGTTCATAAGTTTGACCGAGAGTTGACTTTGATGATATCGGATTTGGATTGTAGTTTCGGGAATTGAAATAGCTCCGTTATGTCAATTGGGAATTGTGCGCAAATATTGAGTTCATTCCGAGTTGATTTGATATGTTTCAGCACGAGTTTTGGAAATTGAAAGTTCAAAAGATCATTAAGTTTGATTTGAGGTGTGATTCGTCATTTCGATGTTGTTATGTATGATTTGAGGCCTCGAGTAGGTCCACGTTATGTTATGGGACTTGTTGGCATGTTTGGATGAGGCCCCCAGGGGCTCGGGTAAGCTTCGGAGTGGAATCAGAGCATTTTTCTTTCGTGTTTGATTGCAGGTGCGTTCTGGTCTACTGGTGCTGATTTTCCTTCTATGCGATCGGGAGGGAAGAAACGCGATCGCAATGGACAATGTTGGAGCTAGGGGGCACTTTCCTCTACGTGTTTGCTATTGGGGGACCGCCTTCGTGGAGTTTGAGCTGTTTGTGTATCGCGGACACGTGCCTGGGATGACGATCGCGGATCAACATGGGTGGTGGGCGAAGGTGTCTTCGTGTTCGCGTGTATCTGGGCGCGTTCGCGTTGCTTTATTCCATTTGTCTGCGCGTTCGCCAATGGATTTTTTCGCGAATGCGTTGGGTATTTTGAACAGTTCCATTTTCTGTACTTTGCGATCGCGATGCATATGTCTATCCAGTGAATTATAAAGTAGTGTATTTCGGGGGTTTTGACCATTTTTACATATTTAGAGCTATGTAGCTCGGATTGTGATGATTTTTGAAGAAATGTTCACCATATGAATTGGGATAAGTATTCTTTACTCAGTTTTGATTTTATTTCATGAATCTATCTTCATTTTCTTGCCATTTGATTGAGGATTTCAAGAGAGAAATTGGGGGTTTTGTCTAAAGTTTCATAAAGTGAATTTTTGAGTTTTGAACATCGATTTGGAGTCGTAATTGAGTGAAACTAGTATGGCTGGACCTGTAATTGAACAGGTTGTCGGATTTTATAAGTTTTGTCGGGTTCCGAGGTGTAGGCCAAGGTTTGACTTTTTGGTTGACTTTGGGATTTTGATTAAAGATTCCATCTTTATCGATTGGGTTTATATCCTTAGGCATTACTTGATGTATTTGAGTTGATTTTGGCTAGTTTTGAGTTGTTAGGAGGTTTATGCGCGCGGGATGGCATTTTTGGAGCATCATTTGGCTTACTTGGTATTGGATTTGGCTTGTTCGAGGTAAGTAACACTTCTAAACTTGGTGCTGAGGGTATGAACCCTTGAATATACGTGATATGGGTTTTTTGTTGAGGTGATGCACATGCTAGGTGACAGGCGTGTGGGTGTGCACCGTATAGATTGTGACTCGATTGACTTTGTGGTACTGTGTAGTAACCTAATCGTGTTTTTATTCATGAAATTTCTACGTGCTAGAGTAATTGAGTTGTGATCCATGTTAGAAACCATGTCTAGGCTATAAGCTTATCCTGTTGAGACCCACTGAGATCATTTCTGTTGTTAAGTTATTTGCTCACATTGCAATTACATACTCAGTCATACTCATTCATTTGCATATCTTATCTCAGTCTCTGTTGCCATTTATTGATACATCATATCATCATTTTTGGGCTGATTTTAATGACATTGGGAGCCCGATATACTGAAGGGATTAATGACTGGGTTAAGGTCTGCGAGCCGGATTGTGAGTGATTTTGGTGGGATCGTGATGCACGCTGCAACATGCTTTATTAATTCATGCCATGATTGGCTTATTATAATGCTTGGGCTGGATCTGCCCCTCCGAAGTCTGCACATCCACAGTGAGCGCAGTTTTTAATTGATTCGCGATGGGATCGGGTTGGGCGTCGCAACAGGATTTATAAGCATTCCGGCAGGATCTACCCTGGGCTAGTTTGCCCTCTACAGTGCTGAGTGGCTAAGTGTGCTGACTGATTAGGCGTGATGAGTGAGAGTGTGAAGCTGTGATGTTAAGTACTCTGAGAGTGTGCGTACATGAGTTCATCACAGTGACGCATTGCATCTGATATGCATACTTGACATGCAGGTATAGAGATGCATTTCCTCATGTTACACGGTTTTATGACATTTATGACTTTGCATGCACATATACATGTAGGCATAAAGATGTACATTCTTCATGCTATCTGAAATTGAATCATCTTATCTGTTGTTGAAAGTTTTTGGGAAAAATCAAAGGTTTCTGACTTACTCATATTTGGTGATTTCAGTGAAGGATTTGGGTTTTACTTTTATACCTGAAAAGCATGACTCTATCTGTAGCTGTGAATGAGATGAGCATCATATCTCTGAGTTATTTCTTTTATCACTTTTATTATATTGTTATGAACTGTTGTTCGCTATTAGTGTTAGACTCTGACCTTTGTCCCATCTCGTTACTACTTTTAACCTAAGGTTAGGGTTATTACTTATTGAGTACATGGGTTGGTGGTACTCATACTATACTTTTTCACCTTGCATGCAGATTTTGTATGCTGATATTGTGGTGTATGGTGGGATTTGGCATTGAAGACGTACCTACGTTCCGGTCATTGCGTCTTTTTGTTCTTGGTAGCTTTAGACTTTTTAAGTTGTTCATGTATATTTCAAATGGATAATGTATTTATTTCATACCGGCTTTGTAAACTCTAAAACTTAGAAGCTCGTTATTTGTACCACCTATCCTTGGGAATTCTTTGTATAAAATCATAATTGTATTATCATTACTTCTCTTAATAAATATCATTGGAATTCATTTATTGTTAATCTGTTTACCTAGCGGGTTGGGGTTAGGCGCCATCACGACTAGTTGGATTTTGGGTCGTGACAAGTTGATATTAGAGCTCTAGTTTCATAGGTTTTACGAGTCTTGAGCAAGTGTCTAGTAGAGTCTTGTGTATCGGTATGATGACGTCCATACCAATCTTCGAGAGGCTACAAGGCATTTAGGAAAAACTTCCCATATTTCTTTCCTTATCGCACAATAATGATTCAGCTTGAAGCATATCTCTTTGAATTTCTTCCTCTCACATGTATGCGTATGTGAGCGCTTGGTATCAGTTGTGCAACAACGACTTGTGATTCTATGGATGAGGTATGAGATGTGTTTCCGGTGTTTGGTGATGGGCCAGGCTGGAGGACTTGAGGCCACGTTTAGACCGCAGCTTAGGCTCGGTATTTTCAAGTGTGTGAGTATATGCTTTTGGACTTATATGTCTGATAGTGTCCCTATGAGTGAAATGTGGATCGATGAGTAGTTTGATGGCTATATGATGAGTATGATGTGACTACGGGATGTGTTAAAATGGTTAGAACGTGACGAGAAGTGTTCGCTTGAGATGTAAAAGTACTATTGGGTGCTTGATTTTTGTCTTGATATGACGTACAATCTCGAGTTATGAGTGTGTTGAAGGATCTTTCATGTTGTTTTATGGAACAAATTAGATTCTCATGTCTTGTTGATGAGTTCAGAATCAGGAAGATTAAGTGATTGCGTAGTAGTTGTGACTATAAAAGGGTATAGAGAGACATCAGTTTGAGGCAAAGTAGGCGGGTTATCACCTGCAGGGTAATTTACGAACGTGTGATCCTTATGATGTTGTGTGGAGGCTTTTTTTTTCCTACTAGTGGGTTATAGGTATTGCAATTTGAGTTTTTATTGGTTGAGAAAGTTGACCTGACCGTCACGAGGATGAATGAGAGCTTAGCAGATGATTTGGGGTACTATATGGTTTGTTCTGTAAGAGCTCATGAAGGATTTAGTTGAATCTCATTGCGGTATTATGGCAGTAATAGAGTATGGGCATTGTGAGTTATCGAATGTTTTGATCTATGGCTTTGAGCCAAGTGGGGGAGTCGGCTATCAAGGAATTGATTGAACAGTTATGTATTGTACTAGTTTCAGTTTTGAGACGTACTTGTGGATCGGTCTGCAGATGTTGGTTTTGAGGATGACTTAAGCAGGGAAATTTTTGGATGCATGATGTATTACACTTTATGGGCATATGGGAATCATGGAATGATTGAGTTGTTATTCGTGGAAGATGTAGTGCGCATGGAGTAGGAATTTGCTCGCTACGTTAAGGCGGGGTTGCTGATTTGGGTGTTGTCGTGCTAATGGGGAACAGGTCGTTCGGCCCGTTTGGGTGGTGCAATTGAGATTTGAGCAGAGTAGATGACTCTCGATAAGCATCTAATGGATTCAAGATTTATATATATCAATTGAGAATTTATCCGGATTTGTACATGACTAGAATCCGAGATTTGCATCAGATGATGCCGGGACTCGCGGTATTACTATATCATTATGAATCCTACATTTCAGTACCAGGAATGTGAGGGAAACAAATTTAGATTTATAGAAGGTCTCTTCTAAGTGGGTATCTCGATTGTGGTACTTTTGGGTGCTTAAGAGGGAAACGACAACTTATGGGCCTCAGGGCGGCATGGTTTTATGCTAGGATCTCATGAGGTGAGTTTTGGTTAAGGATCGTGGTGTTCTAGCAAGGAGAAGTGTCACCTTGAGGGTAATTCGAAAGGAACTCAGAGGAATAAGACAGTTTGGTAGTAGGTTGGATCAACACGTTAATGGATATAATTGGTTATTTGGGCACTTATGATGTGGTGAGTCTCTACAGGTTTTTTGGGGAAATACTCTTTAGTGGCTTGGTTGAGTTAGAGAGATTCAGTTCTGATGGCTTAGTTATGTGAAAATAAGTTTCGAAGAGTTCATGATGGTTTCTACCACAATTTGAAATGGATATTTCCTACCGGCATGAGGAGCATGTTGCATGTTATGATTTTCTCATGGATGAGATCAAATGAAAGGTTTCTAATTGATCGGGTATGTATTCTGATGTTGACTCAGAGCTGATTACGAGATTCTCGTGCTTTTCATATGATGGCTTGATAGATGCGGTGTGTTGTGTGGGATTGAGATTTGCATGTGCAAGGTCACGGTTCAGTTTTGAAGGAAAGGTCATGAATTCTTAGGCAACATGGACGGTTTCAGATGACTACGTGAATGCTATTACTACTTGGTATTTCCTGAGAAGGGTGCACATTTCAGAAGGCGCATTGTGTTCTAACTTACAGATGTTTCATTGGTATTGCGATACTCCCCTGGTTGATTGACTGCTGATATTCACATTTTTCTATGTGATGTGGAAGAGTTATAGAAGTATTTCTCATGGGGATGATTATGTACGAGGGATGTGTTAGTCATTCGAGTGATGGAGTTGGGATCGGCAATGGTGATTCAAGTGTTCTATAGATTGGGAGACTGGGAGTTCTCAGAAGCAGACTGTTTCTGGGTTGCGAACTGTGAAGGTGTGGCCAAAAGTTGTTGGATGGTGGTATGTGTTATGGGTAGATCATTGTGGACTTTTGGAGGGCTGTTTATTCATTTGGGGATGGCCGAAGTTGATTTGGGGGCCCATTAGTATGCCCGAGGGGGATGTGTATTCTACACCGGGTCGGATTTGTTGACTCATCATGGTTCCTATATGTACTACGTGTTCCTCTTCTATGCTACGAGGAGTTGTGATTTGTGGGTTATGTGCACACCTTGTAGTGGAATTCAAGCGAGATGGTGATTTGGGGTGTTGAATAGGTTATTGCGCCTTGGTTGTGGTCTTTTCGGGCTGTGGTATATTGTGATGTTTGCTTCTCCATGGTTATGGTCGTGTACTTGTGTATTTGGTGTCTAATTGATTATGGTTGTTGATTTTAAGCATTGAGGGCTCAAGGTATTTCATATGGGTTGGTGTTTGGATGAGTATGTATTGTAGCTGGGTTATGATAAAATATGATCCTTTGTGATAGATTCGTGTGTTTTGGTTCTACGGTGTGATAAGTTCTTAACACTGCGTTGTGGTGGTACTTGTTAAGCTTGCTGGACGGTTCTCTCAATTAAGTCATTTTTGATTTTTGGGTGCATTTGAATATTTGCTTATTGGTGCACGGATTACACAGTTTGTGATTCTAGGTAGTATTGGTGTGGCGTGTCAGTAGAGTAGCTTGTATTTGATGAGATGGAGTAATTGGCCTGAAGTGATTGCTATCGAATTTGATCATAGTTTGTTTGGAAGAGTAATATTGGACGTCAACTTAGAATTTGGGGCTATGGTTCTGGTTAGGCGAGAGGGCTCCATGACTTGTTGATCTGGTGAGTGGCTATGGGTTTATGAATGTTTCATTCACCATTGGCAATGTACGAAGGGATGGAATAGGTTTTAGTTGATATGAGGTTTGTTATCGGTGTCGCGCTTGTTTTTGGGAAGCTATTGCGGTCAGAAGTTATTGTTGTGAGTATGCGGGTTATGTGGTATATCATGTGATTACATCTTGGGTTATGGTTATGGCTTGATACTGCTTGTTCAGACTTATATAGTGTGTACATGCGAGATTAAGGTCTTATAGGAAATTCTGGATGTTGGAAATTGGATTCTAAGGTTTATGGGGTAAGGTTGAAGTTATGATCTTCAGTTATGTGGTGTTGTCGGGCCAATATGGAATAAGGTGACATGGGATCACCCCCGGGTATGTGCATGGTAAGGTGGCACAGTGATTTTATGGCTTTGGAACGACTCTTGGCACGTTCATGGACGAATATATGTTTAAGTAGGGGAGAATGTAACGACCCAGCCGGTCGTTTTGAGCATTAGCATTTCGTTCAACTAATTGAAGTATTGAGCAGCATCGTATGATGTATTATGACTTGTGTGAATCGTGCTTTTTGGTTTTCAGGTTATTCGAAATTGATTTGGAAGAATGAATTTCATGATTGAAGATTTAGAGTTGGAAGAGTTGACCAAGTTCGACTTTTGAGTATTTGACCCCGGATCGGAGTTTTGATGGTTCTGCTAGGTCCTGGTGGTGATTTTCGACGCTGGCATATGCCCGGATTGGCATTTGAATATTCCTAGAAGGTTTCGGCACAAATTGGCAAAATTTGAAAATTTGAAGGTTTGAAATGTTCATCAGTTTGACCGAGAGTTGACTTTGATAATATCGGATTCGGATTGTGGTTCCGCGAATTATAATAGCTTCATTATGTCAATTGGGACTTGTGCGCAAATATGAAGTTCATTCGGAGTTGATTCGATATGTTTCGGCACGAGTTTTGGAAATTGAAAGTTCAAAAAATCATTAAGTTTTATTTGAGGTGTGATTCATCATTTCTATGTTGTTATGTGTGATTTGAGGCCTCGAGTAGGTCCGTGTTATGTTATGGGACTTGTTGGCTTGTTTGGACGGGGCCCCGAGGGATCGCGTAAGATTCGTAGTGGAATCAGAGCATTTTTCCTTCATGTCTGATTGTTGGTGTGTTATGGGCTGCTGGTGCTGATTTTTCTTCAATGCAATCGCGAGGGAAGAAACGCGATCGCAATGTACAATGTTGGAGTTGGGGTCCACTTTCCTTTACGCGTTCGCTATTGGGGGACTACGTTCGCGGAGTTTGAGTTATTTTTGTATCCCAGCCACGTGCCTGGGATGGCGATCGCGGATCAGCGAGGGTGCTAGGCGAAGGTATCTTCGTGTTCGCGTGTATCTGGGTGCGTTCGTGTTGCTTTATTCCACTGGTCTGCGTGTTCACATGGCTTTTTCACGAATGCAGTGGATATTTCGAACAATGCCATTTTCTCTTCTTCGTGATCGCGTGGATTGTTCTGTGATCGCGATGCATATGACTATCTAGTGAATTATAAAGTACTCTATTTCCGGGGGTTTCGATCATTTTTACATATTTGAAGCTATGTAGCTCGGATTGAGATGATATTTGAAGCGATTTTCACCATAGGAATTGGGATAATTGTTCTCTACCCAGTTTTGATTTTATTTCATGAATCTATCTTTGTTTTTTTGGCATTTGATTGAGGATTTCAAGAGAGAAATTTGGGGGTTTTGTCTAAAGTTCCATAAAGTGAATTTTTGAGTTTTGAATATCGATTTGGAGTCGGATTTGAGTGAAACTAGTATGGTTGGACTCATAATCAAATGGGTTGTCAGATTTTATAAGTTTTGTCGGTTTCCGAGGTGCGTGCCCGAGTTTTACTTTTTGGTTGACTTTGGACTTTTGATTAAAGATTCCATCTTTATCGATTGGGTTTGTTTCCTTAGGCATTATTCGATGTATTTGAGTTGCTTTTGGCTAGTTTCGAGTCGTTTGGAGGTCGATGCCCGCGTGATAGCTTATCCTCCTAACGGCTAGTATTAGACTGTGAAACCATGTTAGAAACTATGTCTAGGCTATATGCTTATCCTGTTGAGACCCACTGAGGTCATTTCTTCTGTTGAGTTATTTGCTTACATTACAATTACATACTCAGTCATACTCATTCATTTGCATATCATATCTCGGTCTCTGTTACCATTTATTGATACATCATATCAGTATTTTTTAGGCCTGAGAGCCAGATTGTTGAGTGATATTGATGGGATCGGGCTGCACGCTGCAGCAGGTATTATTGATTCATGATGGGATCGGGTTGTATGTCGCAGCATGCTTTATAGATTCATTCCATGATTGGCTTATTAGAGCACTTGGTTTGGATCATCCCCTACGGAGTCTCCACACCTACGGTGAGCGCAATTGTTATTTATTCATAATGGGATCGGGTTGCGCACCGCAACATGATTTATTAGCATTTGGGTTGGATCTGCCCTGGGCTAGATCCGCCTTGTACAATGCTGAGTGGCTGAGTGTGCTGAGTGATTGAGTGTGATGAATGGGAGTGTGAAGCTATGATATCGAGTACTCTAAGAGTGTGAGTGTAACGAACCGACCGGTCTTTTTGTGTATCAGGACCCCGTTCTCCTAAATGAGACTTCCTGTAGCTGCATATTATTATTTATGACTTGCGGGGACGGGTGGTTCAGGATTCGGAAGCGTTTAGAGTGGTATAGGAACACTTGAATCCTTAAGGTTGGCCTTTAAGGCCAAGGTTTGACTTTGGTCAATATTTTGAGTAAACAACCTCGGAATCGAGTTTCGACGATTTCGGTAGCTTCATATGATGATTTCGAACCTGGGCGTATGTTCGGAATGGGTTTTGGATGACTCGGGGGCGTTTCGGTGCCCAATATCGAAATTAAAGTTTCCTTAAGTTTGAAATTTGGTTGGGAACGTGGTTTTGTGTTATCGAGGTCCGAACGGAATTCCGAGACCGGGAATAGTTCTGTTATGTCATTTATGACTTGCTTGCAAAATTTGGGGTCATTCCGAGTAGTATAGGTCAGTTCGGCGCATTGAAAGCGAATTCTAGAACTTTAAGTTCAAAGTTTAATTCAATTTGGTTTTGGGGTCGAATTCTTAGTTTCATTTTTGTTTTTCACGTTCCGAGAATTCGAACGAGTCTGTACCATGAATACAGACCTACTAGTACCTTTGGATAGGGTCCCGAGGGGCTCGGGTGAGTTTCGGACCCTTCAGAGTTAAATTCAAAAACCAGATTTTTCACTGACTGGTTTCCTTCAGTGCGATCGCAGGTGCCCTGATGCGATCGCATAGAAGGAACTGGGAAGGGGTGGTAAATGCCCTGTGCGTTCGCACAAAAGGCACCGCGATCGCGATGGGTTGGGCTCCTGACCCAGTGCGATCGCACACCCACCCACATTCGCACAAGAGCCCAGCCTTGGGCCAGCCCAGCTATTCCTTACCATGTGCATTCGCAGGTCTCTCTCTGCGTTCGCACAGAAGGCCCATGAGGGCCTGGTCACTTAAAGTTGTGCGATCGCATAGAGTAGACCACTGGGCAGTGTGTTTTTATACACGGGATTTAATTCATTTCCTCATCTTCTTCTTCTTCTTCTTCCTTGGGACGATTTTCATCATTCAAAAGGGGCCAACGACCTAGTTATTAAAGGTAACTATATTCTACCCTAATATTAGCTTCATGCATGGATTACAAGCTAAATTAACCACCTAAATTAGTGAAAACTAAGGATTTGGGGTAGTAACCTAGGGCTTTTGAAAATATAAAAAATTACCCGTCAATTAGCTATGAAATCAAGTAAAAATCATGTATTAATGATCCATAGGCTATGGGTGAGTGTTTCCTTCGAGAATTTTTGGAATCCGAGCATGCGGGCCTAGGGTTCGATTTTAGGATTTCTTCAAGAATGATGAATTTGACTAAGTAGTAGGAGAATTTCATGCTTTGAGTATAACTTGATATATTTGTAAAACATTTGGCTAGTTTCGAGTCCATGGATGTCGAGTTTGGAGTTTCGGGCACGCCCTTGACTCGGAGAGTAGGTTCGACGTGAGGTGAGTCTCCTTTCTAACCTTGTAAGGGGGAATTGTCCCTATAGGTGATTATAAATGGTTGTTTGTCCTTATTAGCGGGGGCTACGCACGCGCGAAGTGACGAGAGCCCGTGCGTAGCTACTATTATGCCTTGTTGGGTAGTTTAAGATTCACAAGCATGTTTTACGTGTTATATCTGTGATCTTGCATATGGTCTAAGTAGTCTAATATCCTCGAACCTCTCATGTGAAGGCCTAAGAAGTTATGCTTTGAAGTTGACATTAATAAACTCTCACCCTGTTAGTATGTTCCATGATAAATTATCTGGAATCTCCTTCAAATCATGTATTTATACTGGGACCCGAGTCGCATGGATGATTCACGAGCGGGGTAGACCTGGTATTATATTATCCCGAGTCGCATGAATGATTCGCGAGCGGGGTACTATTATATTAACCGTGTCGCATGTTTGATTCGCGAGCGGGGAAGATAGATGCATATATGGTTCGGGCCGTTCGACCCTCGGCAGTGCACATTTACTTTTCACGTCATAATGACCGTACGATCATAGCCTGTTATATGTTTGGTAATTTGTGAGAAGCCCTGTAATTGTAATTGTTGATTTCATCAAAATAAATAAGGTTAAATAGATTGTATGCCATGGAAAAGGATGGCGTGAGGGTACTAGAGATTGTTATTTGATGCTCATTTTCTGATTAGTGTTCATTACTGCTATTACTGGTTAGCCTGTACTTATTCCACATTGTCTGACCCTAGTAAGTATCACTTCGAACTCTCGTCATTACTTCTTTGAGGTTAGGCGGGATACTCACTGGGTACATATCTGTTTATGTACTCATGTTACGCTTATGTACTTAATTGTACAGGTTTTGAGGTTGGTGCATCTGGTTATCCGACCGGAGCTTGACCCTGGGAGTATATTCTGGACCTGACTCCACAGTGAGCTGCTTCCCTTGGCGACTCTAAGCAGCACTATAGAGTTATATTTTGTTTATTCTGTCTACTTCCTTCAGACAGTGGAACAGTTTATTTCATCTTTTGTATATTCTACTAGTTCGCCTGTGGACTTGTGACACTAGTTCCTGGCACACACATAGTAGACTCTATTTTTGGGACTGTATATCTTTATTCATGATCCTTGTTGCTATGTTTACTTAAGATGGTTAATTTATCCACTTTTACTTAAATTTTCTAAGATGAAAATTAGGTAAGTGTGGGGTTGATATGTCAAATAAGGATAATCTCACTAGTAAATAATTGTTGGTTTGCCTGACTCCGGTGTTGGGCGCCATCACGAACTGTGTTGGGATTTTGGGTAGGGGTGTGCATTCAAATCGGTTTATCAATAAATTGAATCGATTATTTGTTATCAATTTATTGATATCGATTTATCGATTTCGATTTCGATTCCAAAATTTTTTTTATCGAGTTATCGATTTCGATTAGTGTGCCGACCCGCCTGATCCTTCCCATATTTTCCCGCCATAATCTGCCCCCAAAATTCAAATCTGCCTGGCTAGACAAATTCAAAAACCAGCAATGATCACCCTTACAGCATGCCTGGCAGCCTTTTTAGCATGCCTGGCAATTTCGATTTTGTCCACTTCGCTTATCGATTTATCGATAAATCGATAAGAAATTTTTTTTTTCCGTGGTTTCCAACTTTACCCTAACTTATTATTTCCATTTTCCTCTACCCTTATTATTTTCTAATTTCCCCTACCCTATTATTTCCTTTCCTCTTCACGCCGCTTCTGCCTCAAAATTTTCCTCCACGGCACTACCCTCCTCTTCACGAGTCAGTCACGACTTCTGCTTCAGTTCCGGCGCCGGCGAGCGGCGATCCGCTTTTGCTTTAGTTCAGATTTCAGAATNTAATTCTCTATCTCCAAATGGGTTCTCTCAGTAAGTTGATTGTAATTTGGTAGAAGTTCTTTTGGTCAGTTAGGTAAGGAGCTGAAGAATAATTAGTCTGCCTGAATTAAATCAATTAATCGTAGTATCATTTGGTATAATACAGTAGTGATTAATCATCTATCTCTATTAGTTATCCACTATTTATACATATTTTACACATAGTATACATATATTAAGTAAGGGTACTAAACATGACAACATCGCTTAGAGCTAGCAAATTTTCTTATTGGTGGAATCCCGCAAATTTTCTTATTGGTGTAATCGATAACCGAATCGATAAGCCCCAAAAATTGATAAACCGAAATCGAAAAAATCGAAACCTTATTGAAACGATAACAATAAGCATATGTACAAATCGATAATCGATAAGTAATTATCGATAAGGGTCAAAATCGAATCGATAAATCGAATGCACACCCCTAATTTTGGGTCGTGACAACATGGTATCAGAGCACTAGGTTCACGTAGGTCTCACAGGTCACAGGCAAACCTAATACAGTCTTGTGGATCGATACAGAGACGTATGTATTTATCTTTGGGAGGCTATAAGGTGTTAGGAAACCTCTCTTTATTCATGATCTATCGTGCAGTTGATGGTTTACTAAATCTCATTCTTCTATTCTCTCACAGATGGTGAGGACGCCTACATCTGGCAAAGGCCAGGGGAGGGCACCGGCCCGAGGAAGGGGACGGGGGCATCCCAGAGCTATTCCAGTTGCACCACTACGGGATCCTACTATAGAGAAGTAGGGGGAGGTGCCCCCAGCGGGTCCTGCTCCAGTGGACTTCATGACGGTGCCGGGCTTCCAGGAGTTCATGGGCCGTATGATGAGATTTATGGATACTATGTCCCAGGCTGGTTTATTTCCAGCGGATCCTGCCACATCTCAGGCAGAAGGGGGAGCCCAGACCCCTACTGCCCAGGCTGAATGCCAGACAACAGCACTTCATCATACCTCGGGTACACTGCTTGTGGGTGGGATCCAGCCTGTAGCAGCAGCACCTGAGCCCAGACCAGCTGCGGATGGCGATCTGCAGAAGTTATTGGACAGATGGATTCGATTTCACCCTCTGGTCTTTGGGGGTGAGCGAGGCGAGGATGACCAGGATTTCATTGACAGGTGCAGGGACAGACTGCACAACATGAGGATACTGGAGTCCCATGGAGTGGACTTCGCTACTTTCCAGTTAGAGGGCAGAGCTCGCAGATGGTGGTAGTCCTATATTCTTAGCAGGCCAGCAGATTCTCCTCCTATCACTTGGGAATAGTTCACTCAGATGTTTCTAGACATATATATCCCACCCCCTCAGAGGGAAGAGCTGCGATATCAGTTTGAGCAGGGACAAATGTCAGTGACAGATTATGAGGCTAGATTCTCAGAGTTGTCTCGCCACTCACTTATGATATTGCCTACTGATGCTGAGAGAGTGCAGAAATATGTAGCAGGGATGCACTCCGTTATTAGGTCCAGCTTAGCCCGAGAGGTGGAGATGGGGACTCCCTATAAGCTGGTGGTCGAGATAGCTCATCGTATTGAGGGTTATCGATCGAGAGGTAGAGAGCAGGGTCAGCCGGATACGAGGTCCAGATATTCCGGGGATTTCAGAGGTGCCCCAGCTAGGGGAAAAGGTTAGTTTGGTAGGGGTCATCCCAGTAGGCCCCCATATTCAACACCCTTACCACCACCTCCTCGTGGTGCTCCAGTGAGACCTTATTTCAGCGCTATGACAGAGGGTTCCCACTGTCCCCCAGTTATCCAGGGTTCTTCTTCAGGGCAGCAGGCCATGCCTCCAGTGAGATGTTATGAGTGCGGGGATCTTGGCCATATCAGGAAAACTTGTCCCAGGTTTTGGGGTAAGGCAATGCAGCAGGGTTACCAGCCTATGAGTCCAGCACTAGCAGTCAGACCACCTAGAGGTGGAGGACATGTTGGCAAGGGTCGTCCTAGAGGTGGAGGCCAGTCCGGGGGAGGTCAGACAGCTCCGGTTCACTCTGGTGGAGCTCAGTCTTCTGGTGCTCCAGCTAGATTCTATGCTTTTCCGTCCAGATCAGATGCAGTGGCCTTAGACGCCGTGATCACAGGTATTATTGCAGTATGTGATAGAGAGGCATCGTATTTGATCCAAGATCTACTTATTCCTATTTTTCGGTCTTATTTGCTCATTTTCTGGATGTCCCTCATGAGTCCTTGGGTTCTCATATATGTGTGACAACTCCTGTGGGTGATTATGTGGTGGTAGATGGGGTTTACCGGTCCTGTATGGTTACATTTTATGGGCTCGATACTCGAGTGAATCTCTTATTGCTCGACATGGTTGATTTCGAGATTATTTTAGGCATGGATTGGCTATCTCCTTATTATGCCGTGCTAGATTTCCATGCCAAGACAGTTACTTTAGCCATGCCAGAGTCGCCTAGGCTGGAGTGGAGAGATTCCTCAGTTAGTGCAGCCAGCCGGGTTATTTCATTACTGAAGGCTCGACATATGGTCGAGAAGGGTTGTCTGGCCTATCTTGCTTATGTGCAGGACACCACCGTCGAGTCTCTGACGATTGATTCAGTGTCAGTGGTTCAAGAGTTTGCTGATGTATTTCCTTCAGACCTTCCAGGCATGCCTCCGGACCGTGGTATTGATTTCTACATTAATTTAGCTCTAGGAACCCAGCCTATATCTATTCCTCCGTACCGTATGGCTCCGAAGGAGTTGNCATGGGGTGCTCCAGTTCTATTCGTGAAGAAGAAGGATGGGTCCATGCGGATGTGTATTGATTACCGCCAGTTGAACAAGGTCACCATTAAGAATAAGTATCCTTTGCCACGCATAGATGATTTGTTTGACCAGCTTCAGGGTGCTCATGTGTTTTCTAAGATTGATCTGAGATCGGGGTATCATCAGTTGAAGATTCGGGCTTCAGATGTTCCGAAGACTGCTTTTCGTACGAGATATGGCCATTATGAGTTCCTGGTGATGTCCTTTGGCTTGACTAATGCCCCAGAAACATTCATGGACTTGATGAATAGGGTGTTCAGGCCGTATATTGATTCCTTTGTCATTGTCTTCATTGATGACATTTTGATTTACTCACGTAGCCTGGGGGAGCACGAGCAGCATTTGAGAGTTGTGCTCCAGACTTTGCGAGAACAGAAGCTATATGCTAAGTTCTCCAAGTGTGAGTTCTGGTTGGATTCTGTGGCATTCTTGGGGCATGTGGTATCCGGAGAGGGTATCAAGGTTGATCCTCAGAAGGTTGAGGCGGTGCAGAGTTGGTCGCGTCCTACTTCAGCTACAGAGATCAGGAGCTTTTTGGGCCTAGCAGGCTATTATCGGCGATTTGTAGAGGGGTTCTCTTCTAGTGCAGCTCCATTGACTAGATAGACACAGAATAATGCCCCGTTCAGATGGTTCGATGAGTGTGAGGCGAGCTTTCATAAGCTCAAGAAAGCATTGACCTCCGCACCACTTCTGGTATTGCCTTCCGGTTCGGGGATGTACACAGTGTATTGCGACGCTTCACGCGTTGGTTTGGGATGTGTGTTGATGCAGGAAGGGAGATTTATTTCTTATGCTTCACACAAGCTGAAGGTTCATGAGAAGAATTACCCTGTGCATGATCTGGAGTTGGCGGCGATTGTTCATGCTCATAAGATTTGGAGCACTACTTGTATGAGGTGTCCTGTGAGGTTTATACAGACCACCGCAGCCTGCAGCACTTGTTCAAGCAGAGGGATCCNCAGAGCCTCGTCGAGTTCTTGCACATGTGGTTGCTCAGTCTTCGTTATTGGGGGAGATTAAGGATCGGCAGTATGATGATCCGTGTTTGGTAGAGCTACGGGAGACAGTGGTTCAGGGTAGGTCCAAGGAGGTTACTATTGGCGAGGATGGTATTCTGAGACTTCAGGGCGCTTATGTGTTCCTAATGTTGATGGCCTGAGGGAGAGGATTCTAGAGGAGGCACAATGTTCTCGGTATTTTGTCCATCCTGGTGCTACGAAGATGCATCGTGATTTGAAGCAGCATTTCTGGTGGAGGAGGATGAAGAAGGACATTGTGGAGTATGTGGCTAGGTGCCTTAATTGCCAACAGGTTAAGTATGAGCACCAGAGGCCAGGAGGCCTACTTCAGCAGATGCCCATTCCGGAGTGGAAGTGGGAACGCATCACTATGGACTTCGTGGTTGGGTTGACTCGGACTTTGCTGAATGTTGACGCGGTTTGGGTCATTGTGGATAGATTGACCAAATCGGCGCATTTCATTCCAGTGGCTACTGTATGTACTTCTGAGAGGTTGGCACAGATCTACATTCGGGAGATATTCCGGTTGCATGGTGTGCCAGTGTCCATTATATCAGATCAAGGTCCTCAGTTCACCTTGCACTTCTGGAGAGAATTGCATAGTGAGATGGGTACCCAGATAGACCTCAGCACAGCATTTCACCCTCAGACTAATGCTCAGTCGGAGCGTACGGTTCAAATATTGGAGGACATGATCAGGGCATGTGTGATTGACTTCGGAGGTCAGTTGGACCAGTTCTTTCCCTTGGCCGAGTTTGCTTACAATAATAGTTATCAGTCCAGCATTGAGATGGAACCATTTGAGGCTTTGTATGGTGGGCGATGTCCTTATCCTATCGGGTGGTTTGAGCCTGGCGAGGCTAAGTTATATGGCACCGACCTGGTGAGGGATGCTTTGGAGAAAGTGAAGTTGATCCAGTAGAGGCTCTGCACAGCACAGTCCAGACAGAAGAGTTACGCGGATCAGAGGGCGCGTGATGTATCATTTATGGAGGGAGATAGGGTCCTGTTGAAAGTCTCGCCTATGAAGTTTATTATGAGGTTTGGGAAGAAGGCAAGCTAAGCCCGATGATTATAGGTCCCTTCAAGGTGTTGAGGCGAGTTGGGGAAGTTGCTTATGACCTGGCCTTACCTCCCAATTTGTCAGGAGTCATCCAGTTTTTCATGTATCCATGCTCCAGAGGTACCACGCCGACTTCTCTCACATGGTTGATTTCATCACTATTCAGTTGGATGAGAAATTGGGCTACGAGGAGGAGCCAGTTGCTATTGTTGACAGGCAGGATCGCCAGTTGAGATCCAAGAGAGTTTCTGTTGTAAGGGTCCAGTAGAAGGGCCAACCAGTCGAGGAGGCGACCTGGGAGTCCGAGGAGGACATGCGGAGCAGATATCCACATTTATTCGGCACTTCATGTATGATTCTAGACCCTTTCGAGGATGAAAGTTTGTTTAAGAGGTGGAGAATGTAACGACTCGACCGGTCATTTTGCGTATCAGGACCCCGTTCCCATAAATGAGACTTCCTGTAGCGGCTTATTATAATTTATGACTTGCGGGGACGGGTGATTCGGGATTCGGAAGCGTTTCGAGTGGTATAGGAACACTTGGTTCCTTAAGGTTGGCCTTTAAGGCCAAGGTTTGACTTCGGTCAACATTTTGAGTAAATGACCTCAGAATCGAGTTTCAACGATTCCGGTAGCTTCGTATGATGATTTCGGACTTGGGCGTATGTTCGTAATGGGTTTTGGATGAACCGGGGGCATTTCGGCGCCCAATATCGAAATTAAAGTTTCCTAAAGTTTGAAATTTGGTTGGGAATGTGTTTTTCTGTTATCGAGGTCCGAACGGAATTTTGAGACCGGGAATAGTTCTGTTATGTCATTTATGACTTGCTTGCAAAATTTGGGTTCATTCCGAGTAGTATAGGTCAGTTTGGCGCATTGAAAGCGAATTCTAGAACTTTAAGTTCAAAGTTTGATTTAATTTGGTTTTGGGGTTGAATTCTTAGTTCCGTTGTTATTTTTCACGTTCCAAAAATTCGACCGAGTCCGTATCATGAATACAGACCTACCAGTACCTTTGGACAGGGTCCCGAGGGGCTCGGGTGAGTTTCGGACCCTTCGGAGTTAAATTCAAAAACCAGATTTTTCACTGACTGGTTTCCTTCAGTGCGATCGCAGGTGCCCTGATGCGATCGCATAGAAGGAACTGGGAAGGGGTGGTAAATTCCCTGTTCGTTCGCACAAAAGGCACCGCGATCGCGATGGGTTGGGCTCCTGACCTAGTGCGATCGCACACCCACCCGCGTTCGCACAAGAGCCCAGCCTTGGGCCAGCCCAGTTGTTCCTTACCCTGTGCGTTCGCAGGTCTCTCTCCGTGTTCGCACGGAAGGCCCATGAGGGCTTGGTCACTTAAAGTTGTGTGATCGCACTGCCCAGGCTGCGATCGAATAGAGTAGACCACTGGGCAGTGTGTTTTTATACACGGGATTTATTTCATTTCCTCATCTTCTTCTTCTTCCTTGGGACGATTTTCAGCATTCAAAAGGAGCCAACGACCTAGTTATTGAAGGTAAGTAAATTCTACCCTAATATTAGCTTCATGCATGGATTACAAGCTAAATTGACCACCTAAATTAGTGAAAACTAAGGATTTGGGATAGTAACCTAGGGCTTTTGAAAATATAAAAAATTACCCGTCAATTAGCTATGAAATCAAGTAAAAAACATGTATTAATGATCCTTAGGCTATGGGTGAGTGTTTCCTTCGAGAATTTTTGGAATCCGAGCATGCGGCCCGGGGGTTGGATTTTAGGATTTCTTCAAGAATGATGAATTTGACTAAGTAGTAGGAGAATTTCATGCTTTGAGTATAAATTTATATATTTGTGTAACATTTGGCTAGTTTCGAGTCCATGGGTGTCGAGTTTGGAGTTTCGGGCGCGTCCTTGACCGGGAGAGTAGGTTCGACGCGAGGTGAGTCTCCTTTCTAACCTTGTAAGAGGGAATTGTCCCTATAGGTGATTATAAATGGTTGTTTGTCCTTATTTGTGGAGGCTACGCATGCGCGAAGTGCGTAGCTACTATTATTCCTTGCCGGGCAGTTTAAGATTCACAAGCATGTTTTACGTGTTATATCTGTGATCTTGCATATGGTCTAAGTAGTCTAATATCCTCGAACCTCTCATGTGAAGGCCTAAGAAGTTATGCTTTGAAGTTGAAATTAATAAACTCTCACCCTGTTATTATGTTCCCTGCTAAATTATCTTGAATCTCCTGCTAATCACGTATTTATACGGGGACCCGAGTCGCATGGATGATTCGCGAGCGGGGTAGCCCTGGTATTATATTAGCCCGAGTTGCATGAATGATTCGCGAGAGGGGTAGTCTTACTATTATATTAACCGTGTCGCATGTTTGATTCGCGAGCGGGGCAGATAGATGCATATATGGTTCGGGTCGTTCGACCCTCGGCTGTGCACATTTCCTTTTCATGTCGTAATGACCGTACGATCATAGCCTGTTATATGTTTGGTAATTTGTGAGAAGCCCTGTAATTGTAATTGTTGATTTCATGAAAAGAAAGAAGGTTAAATAGTTTGTATTCCATGGAAAAGGATGGCGTGAGGGTACTAGAGATTGTTATTTGATGCTTATTTTCTTATTATTGTTCATTACTGCTATTACTGGTTAGCCTGTACTTATTCCACATTGTCTGACCCTAGTAAGTATCACGTCGACCTCTCGTCACTACTTCTTCGAGGTTAGGCGGGATACTCACTGGGTACATATCTGTTTATGTACTCATGCTACGCTTCTGTACTTAATTGTACAGGTTTTGAGTCTGGTGCATTTGGTATCCGACCGGAGCTTGACCCTGGGAGTATATTCTGGACCTGACTCCACGGTGAGCTTCTTCCCTTGGCGACTCTCAGCAGCACTATGGAGTTATCTTTTGTTTATTCTGTCTACTTCCTTCAGACAGTGGAACAGTTTATTTCATCTTTTGTATATTCTACTAGTTCACCTGTAGACTTGTGACACTAGTTCCTGGCACACACATAGTAGACTCTTTATTTTTGGGACTTTATATCTTTATTCATGATTCTTGTGGCTACATTTACTTAAGTTGGTTAATTTATCCACTTTTACTTAAATGTTCTAAGCTTAAAATTTGGTAAGTATGGGATTGATATGTCAAATAAGGATAATCTCACTAGTAAACAACTGTTGGCTTGCCTGACTCCGGTGTTGGGCGCCATCACGACTTGTGTTGGGATTTTGGGTCGTGACAGTGAGTACATGTGTTCATCAGTGTGACGCATTGCATCTGACATGCATACTTGACATGCAGGCATAAAGATGCATTTTCTCATGTTACACGGTTTTGTGACATTTATGATTTCACATGCACATTTAATGTAGGCATAGAGATGTATTTCCTCATGTTATCTGAAATTGAATCATTTTATCTGTTGTTGGGAGTTTTTGGGAAAAATCAAAGGATTTTGACTTACTCATATTTTGGTGATTTCGGTGAAGGATTTGGGTTTTACTGTTAAACCTGAAAAGCATGACTATTTTCCATAACTGAGCATCATATCTCTGAGTTATTTCTTTTATCACTTTTATTATATTGTTATGAAATGTTGTTGGCTATTTTTGTTGGACTCTGTTTTGTCCCAGCTCGTCACCACTTTCAACCTAAAGTTAGGTTTCTTACTTATTGAGTACATGTGGTTGGGTGTACTCATACTATACTTATGCACCTTGCGTGCAGATTATTGATGTTGATGTTGCGGTGTATGGCGGGAGCTGGCATTGAAGACGTAGTTCCGTTCATTGCCGCCTTTTGTTCTTGGTAGCTTTAGAATTTTTAATATGTTCATGTATATTTCAAAAAAATGATGCATTTATTTTATACCAGCTTTGTAACCTCTAAATCTTAGAAGCTCATGATTTGTACTACCAGTCCTTGGAAATTTTTGTATAAAAGCACAGTTGTATTATCATTACTTCTCTTAATGAATATCATTGGAATTGGTTTGTTATTAATTGACTTACCTAGCAGGTTGTGCTTAGGTGTCATCACGACTAGTGGATTTTGGGTCATGACAATGGAGCAAAAATATTATTTGAAATAAATTGATAAAATACTATTTAAGATCAACAATTTCAAATAGAGATTGAATGAATTAGTTATATTATCAAATAAAAAATAATTATTAGAAGAAAACAATTTGTTTACCCTAAAAACAGATAACAATTGGATATATTTGTGATTTTAAGGACACGTGATTTCACTTGGCACCAACTGAGAAAATAAGTAAATTGATATTGAAAATTGACTGTAAAGAAAAATAAAGCAAACCAAATGATATGTGTATATTTGGCCCTCGAGCTAGGTCGCCCTAGAACCAAACGAATATTCTACTGGAAAATATGAACAGAGCAACAGAGTATTCAAAGCTTAAGATAAATGTAGTATATTGCTTTGTATTGAGTGAATGTGATGCCTTTTACAAATGACAAGACCCCCTTTATATAGTAAGGGAGTCCTACCTTTGATACAATTCTAAATACAGTAAGAAATCCCATGATTAGATAATTAATCGGCCTCTTCTTGATACGTGCCGAGATTTCTGCCGTGATCATCGCTCGATTGCGGATATTTTGGCCTTATGTTATTTGGCTCGTTAAACTTCCCTTGATCTTACTCGATCTCTATCCTGCCTAGTTTCAATTTTGGCCGACCTTGATCTCGATCGTTCTCTGGCTCACGAGCTCGGCAATCTAACTTTACATCGCGGCCCGATATAACATAGGGTCAAAATTTGGCTTGCCTCGTTCCAGGACAAGCCCGATTTTAACGGTATACAGATAGTCCCCTCGTTTCTCGGAGAGAAGACGACGAGAAGCGATATGAACCTTTCCAATCCCATATCAATGGGTCATGACATAAGCGACGAACCCAACCATGACGTCAGCGACAAGTGGATACTGAAATGTCCCGTCGGTTCGGGTATCGAGGCATTAAATGCCTGTCAGTTGTTGTCGGCCACTACCGATTCTGAACTGTCATCTTAAACCTATAAATATATCTTTCTTCTTTTGCTCAAACTTTATTTTCAAATCTTCTTTACTCTTATCTTATAACTCTTCGCTTTCCTGAGAACTTTGCTCTTTCAGATCTTGGTGTTTCTTCTCCTGTCTCATCATAAAATACCAAGTGCTCCTTCTCAGTTTCCATTCTTCTTCATTCATAAAAGTAAAATAGCTAAGACTTCAATAATCGTTCCACAAAAGGAGGCTGCATAATCATCACGGGTGGTCGGCGAGGAACCTGCGGCGGAGCCACGCCCTGAAGAGTTCTTTCCCAGAGGGTGTGTCATCAATTCCGACTTTAAGGTTGAAAATACCTCCTCGGTACCGGGTTGATGTGAGCCGGTATCGAGGTATATATTCTCGATCCCCCATAACCTCCTCTCCCAGGTTAAAAAATATTGCAACTGGGATAAAAAACATGTTACGTTGCCTGCTCACAGAGAATCAATCACCACCCATGTGGAAGGGTTCTTAAGAGTCTACACTTCTCCCTTCACGTTTGGTCCCTTGGATCCGATTATCATAGATTTCTGCAAGAAGAACGAGGTGACCCTCGGCCAAATTCACCCCTATTTCTGGAGGATAGTGATATTACTTCGCTTCTTCGTGAGCAGAATCGACGGGTGTCCCTTCACCCTCGACCACCTCATACGCTTGTATAGTCCCCGACTCTATCGAGGGGGACTAATAAATCTTACTCGATGGGTCACCAAAGCACCTTTCTCGAGTATAGATGAGGATAAAGACCGGGGCTGGATGGGCTGATTTTTTTGAGTGAAGACCTCGGACTTGATCCCGGCCGAGGGTATGCTATTTCCTGAGAAATGGAGTATGAATCGTAAGTATAACTCCATCCTTAATTTTTGTTTGTTGTCTTCGTTTTTCTCCCTTTCTTATCAGTATTTCTCGATGCAGCTATTTCCTGGATGCCGGTGGGTTCCCCAACTCGAGGACTGGGTCAGGGGCCTAGTGTCGCAGAAGACTGAGCGAGCATGGCGTGTTGTCAAAAGGTTGATGGGAGGCTCGTAACCATGGTAAATTTTACTTTATGACTCAACGATTTGACCATTGTTCGAATTTCTCCCTGATCTTACTCATGTTTCTTTTGTAGGTCTCGGGAAGGACGTGGAAATGAGGCCCCCGTCTGGTGATGAAGAAATCCTTCCCCAACCATCCGTTCTGAAGCAGACAAAAGAGAGGAAGAGGAAAAGGGCTCCAAGTTCCACAAAATCGAATGAAAAGAAGCCCAAAAAGAAGTAAGCATGTAAACCCAAGGGAAACATCATCCCTCTATCTTTTGGACTCAGTCTGTCGGCTAAGAGATGAGTCCGAAGAATAAGAAGAAGAAGCAGAGTGTAGGCTGGTGTCGATGTCCAAAGAATCCCCGAGGTAGTGGGAGCTGAAACTGCTCTGCCTCGATTGATGACCTCGAGAGGGAAGCCTCGGCCGAAGTCCCCGAGCCAGAAATAATTAAAGACACTTCGCCTCGAGGGGAGACGGCTATCGAGAAGGCGGTTGATGCTGGTGTAGAACCCATGCTCGAGGTCCCCCGAGATGAAGAGGGCGCCCCAAAATATTTACTTGGGGTGATAGATGTCGAAGATTCCCCCTCATTTCCTCCATTCACCGAGTCAATAATCAAGGATTCTCAGGTGGTGGAGACTAGGCACGGTGAAGGGGTTTGTGAACACCCAATTTTTGCCCTACAAGGAAATTACTCCTAAAATAATAAAAAATAGTTTTAATAAATTTTAGGAACTTTTCTTTATTTAGTTGCATTCCATGCATGTTTAATAATTCTAAAATCATAAAATAAAATAAAAATCATAGAAAAATGTTCGAATCTTGATTTAATTAGCATGTTAGATTTTAAACTTCATTTTTAGGATTAAGCTACATTATCAAATACATGTTCTAAAAATCAAAATCGCATTCGTAGGTTAATTAATTAATTAGTTGCACTAGTCCATCATTATATATAAATAAATACATGGGCTAGCCAAGAAATAGATTTAAATTAAATTTGAGCCTAAAGTGGCTAATTCTGCAAAAGCATAAAAAGAAGAGAAGGTTGTTAAGGTTAAAACTGGACTTGGGCCAGCAATCAGGCCCAATTCTTTACCAAAATCCGCCCAGCCCAAAAGGAAACCGGTCCAGAACCCACCACCCACCTGCCCGACCCGGTCCGGCCCAATACCCATCTCCCTCACCTATTAAAATAAACCTAGACCTAAGAGGAGCCGACCCCCCCCCATCTGAAAAAGAGACAGCCGCCGCTGACCTCTTCTTCTCTAAGAACCCAGTAGCCGCCCACTCCCCTTCCTCTCAAAAACCAACCACCGCCGCCGCTTTCTACTTCAATCCTCCCTCCAGCTGCCGGAGAAATCAACAAACAGTTAGCCGACGCTGTACTCAACCTCAAACTCGTCGGAACAGTGGCCCACCATGAAAAGCGGTCAGACCTCTCTCGTTCACGGCCAGCTACTCCTTTCCCTTCCTACTTCCTCTCCCTTCTCTGTCGTTTCTCTCTTTTGACCGTCACTGTGCAGTTGCTTACCAGTCGCTGCCAGATTCGACCAACGATCAATAGAGGTTTAAAATCACTGGTTGAGTTTAGTGAAATATCAGGGGATACCTAATCCCCATCTGACCCCAATCAGACAGCCGCCGTCTCCATACCGCAAAGCTCGCCGGAAAACGAGCACCGACTCTTCTCTCTCCTTTTGACAGCGAGTGACAGACCTGAAACAACATGGTTTTAACAAAACAAAAAAAAAGAAAAGAAAATAGAATGAACAGTTTAGATTCCAAAGATTTTCGATTTTGATTTCAGTTGTTGTGGGTTCGTTTAAAAGTTCCCGGGGTTCGAGTGTTTTATTCTAGTCAAAAGAACACGATTGTTTGCTGTTGGAACTTTCTGCTGAGCTTTTTGGACTGATATTCAGCCTTTATTTGGCTTTTATGATCTTGTGCTTTAAATAGGTATGTTTCGAACATTAGTGTATTTATTTTTCTCTTTGAATCGTAACTGTTAATTTATGTTCTGGTTTGTTGAATATAATGGATCTGCTTTGGTATGAAATCACAATTGTTTGTTGATGTTTTCTGTGTGTTCACAAAATGGGTTTTGTTGATGCGTGAAATAAGACATTATTATGCTCATATAGAATCGTGTTTGTTTCTCTGTTTCGTATTGTTGGCTACATTGGCTCTGATTCAGTTTTCATACCAAATTAATGTTCAAGAACTTTTACAGAAAACATCTATATGTATTGGGTTTGGCTTTATAAAATATGAAAAGTTTGTATGATTCCAATCTCCGTTGAGCATCACGCATAAAGGAAATTTAGTGGTGTAAATTAATGACACTTTCATAAGCAATTATAGAATAGCCTGGATGTATAATTTTAACTCTGAATTAGTTTTGTGTTCTTCAGTTTCCATTTCACTGTCCCTTTTTGGTTGAAAGTTAATGTATGAACATGTGGGTTCTTACCTAAAAATAAATTATGTATGAAAACAAGTGTAAACAATTTATTGAATCAAATCTGCCAACTCTAGGACTGTTCGTAATGATCGGTTCGTTGCTTACCACAACTAATTTCCATAACCTACATTCGGGAGTGGCAACTCATGCCCCCGATCATAACTTCGAACAATAATAAAATCACACGTAGCAATCGCGGGTGTATTTCATGTGACGTGGTTGCCATGTGTCCAAAAACAACAAGTGCACGCCATCATGACTTGTCCCAAGATAAATCCATAAATATCAAAAATTATTTATATACATATCCCGTAAGCTAAAAATACCTCTTTTAGATAAAAAATAAATCCCAAAACTTAGAGAATAATTGAATATCGCCTCAAATAAGCATATTTAATCGTCATGACCATAGTCATGACTATATAATCTACACTTGGGTGTGGCAACTCATGTCCCCGACTCTAACTCAAAACAATAATAAAAAATCAACATGTTGTAAATTGCGGGTGCATTTCATGTGGCGCATTTACAATGTGTCCAAAAATAACAAGTGCACGTCATTGTGACTGGTATGAAAATAATTCCATAAATATTAAAAGCGGCTAAAAAGTGAAAAAGGCTAAAATGCACAATAGGTTTAAAAATATGTAAATAATCAGATAATTTAGGCCAAATATTAATAGTTAAGCGACCGTGCTAGAACCACGGAACTCGGGAATGCCTAACACCTTCTCCCGGGTTAACAGAATTCCTTACTCGGATTTCTGGTGCGCAGACAAATTAAAACAGAGTCAAAATTTCCTCGGTTTGGGATTTCAATAAATAAATAGTGTCCCGGAACACCGTAAAAAAAACAATCCGGGTGGCGACTCTGAAATTAACAAATAAATCTCAAATCCGAATAATGTCACTTTAATTGGAAAAACTCCCTTACTACCCTTCATTAATCCGGGGGTAGTAAAAAAAGGAGGCGTGACAGCTCTGGCGACTCTGCTGGGGATCGAACCCAGAATCTCTGGTTCAGGGTTCAAGAATTCGAGCTTAGAATAACTGTTGTATTTGGCTTTATTATCTGATTTTACATATTTGAACCTAATGTGCTAAATGCTGCTTTTACCGCTTTGATATTANCGGATAAGTTGCAAAGCCGGCGAAGCTTCTGTATTCCCGGTACGCTGCCCCAACCTCGGCTCGAGCTGTCCGCTCGGGTAAGCCTGGTCTAGAACAAAACCCCAGATTTAAACCTAGAATGACAAAACCTCATGCCGGATCCCTAGTAGGAACGCTTATTTGCATCATGTACATTTGATTTAGGGGACTCAACACAGGGGTTCGGTCCCTCTAGGACAGATGAACCCGAAATAAAAGACCATCCTGATGCATCTTACCTGGCTATGTGTACATTATTTTGTTTCGGCTTGTTTGTCGACCGGTTAAAGGATAAGAAATAACAGAAAAACCCAGAGTTAAAGGTAGGTATTCGAAATCTGAAACTTTATCTAAAAAAAAGGTGAATGTCTTCAAAAGTCATATTTTCCCGGTTTTGTCAAAACTGGCAGAACTACGCGGGTCTAATTCTCACCGGATGTGAGATACATAGGCAAACCTCATCGGTTCCGGCCCCCAATTTTTTTTTAAAAAAAACAAAATCCCCCTAAAAAAAATATATATTTTTCTACCTTTTTATTTTCCTCAATTTTAAAAAAAAAAAATCCAAAAATATTTTTCTTTCCTTCCTTCTTTAGAAAAGTCATTCTTTGATCAATTTTTTTTAAAAAAAAAACCCCAAAAAATATTTTCCTACCTTTTCATTTTCCTCAATTTTTTTTAAAAAAAAAATCCAAAACTATTTTCTTTTCCTTCCTTCTTTAGAAAAGTCTTTCTTTGATTCCCCTTTTAAAAAAAAATTAAAAAATATATTTTCCTTAATTCCTTTTTAGTAGTCTTTCGTTTAGAAAATCCTAAAAAAATAAAAAAAATTAATTAAGAAATTTTTTATACCAAAAAATATTTTATTTGTAGGAGTCTTTCATTAGAAAAAAAAAAGAGACAAATAAAATCAAAAATAAAAAAAAATTATTTTCTTTCTTCTTTAGAAGTCTTTCTTAAAAAAAAAAGAATTTCGAAAAAAAAACAAAAAAAAAAGGACAAAATCAAAAATACAAAAATATTTTCATTCGTCTTTCGAAAATCAAAAACAAAATTCAAGCTTCAAAAATATTTTCTTTTCTTTAGAAGTATTTGTTTCATAGATTCAAAATAAAAGTCCAAAACCCAAAAATATTTCTTTTCTTCTTTAGAAATTTTTCTTTCGAAATTCCAAAAAAAAAAAATTATTTTCTTTCTTTTTTAGAAGTCTTTATTTTCAAAAAAAATCTCGAAAAAAAATCTAAATACAAAAATATTTTCTTTCTTATTTTTAAATCATTGTTTTGAAAAAATAAATACAAAAAGAAATTCAAAATCCAAAAAGAAAAAAAGAGTTAGGTTATTTACTTTATTCTCAATCTTCCCGAACTACGCAAGATCTGATTCATGCGGCGTCATGATACGTAGGCAACCCACATCAGGTTCGATCGAATGATTTCAAAAAGAAAAAAAATGAAAAAAAAAATCAAAATAAGAATGATAATAATAAGGACCGACTGAGTCCATTCTAACGTGTCTTTTATTTTGAATATTGAAGAATGTTTGAGGTGGTCGGTTTGTGGTAAGCTGCAACACAATTCGCAAGGTCCAAGAGATAATGCCAATGACAACTGACATCGAAGTCGTTACGAGTGCTCGTGAGAC
>MDKJ01058210.1:0-20278 GCA_005239525.1 Nicotiana knightiana | reverse complement strand
AAGAAGAAGCAAAAAGGCGTCTTGAAGAAGACGACTCGATTTTTAAAATAAGGGGTATAGCGCCGGGTTTTTGGACGCTATACCTGGGCATGTCAGCTTTTCAGGTATAGCGTCCAAAAACTAGGCGATATACATTAACGGCACAATTACCGTTAATTTATAGCGCCCAATTTTTGGGCATTATACATCGAAAGGTTCTCCTTTTTTTTCCACTTATTTTTGTTGTTTGTGCCAAAAAAGGCATTAATTTGGTTTCGTGCTCGTCTATTTTGTATAGTGACACTTTACAAAATATACTAAATAAGCTGCCACTATACAATTTATATACAATAGACTGTTACTATACAAAATATATACAAAATAGACTGTTACTATACAAAATATACTAAATAAACTGTCACTATACAAAAAAATGTACTAAATGGACTGTCATTATACAAAAAATATATAAAATTGACTGTCACTAAACAAAAAATATATAAAATAGACATTTCGGACTATTAGATGTAATATGTTTGGGCTGGAGGGTCATTTCGTGTCAATGAGAAAAAATATGGGTTATTAAAATTTTGAGGGGCTATTGAGGGTAGTTTACTGTAAATGATTGCATAAAGGTAAATTGTTTCCAAATAAGAAAAAATGATCATTCTTTTTGGCACAAATAAAAAAGAAAATAAATTCACATAGATTCAAATGGATGGAATAAATGAATCAAATGACCCATAAATAATAAAAGTACATGATCAACTTGAAGAAAGTGATAAAGGGCAGATTTAGAGGGCGGAAGGGGATTCACCCGAACCCTCTTTGCCGGAAAATTACACTGCGTATGTAAAGCAAAAACTAATTTGTACTTTTATATGTTATATTTTGAATCCCCTCTATATAACCCATAAACATAATTCAGTGATGGATTCAAAATCTTTATTAGGTGTTGTTTTAATTCTCATTAGTCACAATCTCCTTTAATTTATTTTTTTTCGCCGCTAATGATATATATAGTCATAGTAATTGAGAGAGAAATTAGAGCTACTCCTCTACTTAAGATAGAGATACACAGTTGTAGCATTATAGAAAGACAGTGGCTGTTGTGACATGAGCTGTTGTCGAGAGGATACAAACAAAAAGACTCCACTGTAGAGTGGTCCCTGTTTGCCATGTCGTCGGCTGGCGACATCATTTTGCTCTAATGAATCTGTCATAATATGTCCTTCTGTTACACACACACACTATATATATACAGTGCATGACCGTTGTATTTTTAGGGATGGGATTAAGAGACGTTGTACTACTAGGAGATCGATTATATTAATCATTTTATCAAATTATTGGATCGTGGAACAGTTATGTAGTTGAATAAATTTTTATCATTTGTTTGCTTCATGGAATAGGGGAAATAGGGACCAAATTCCCCTTGGGAGTGAATATAGTTATTTCAATTTCTGCAGCTATTCTTTGTCGTTCAGTACACAAAGAAAGGTTTTCTTTCTTTTTGGAAAAAAATCCATGGGAGATCTAATGCAATTCACCGCATTCGCTAAATCAGCTGACAACACCCGCATACGTTTTTATGAATACTTTAACGTCCAAAAATTGCAGCAGGTTGAAGTTTCGTCATATTGCATGCAGCATTTTGGACGATAGAGAAAAATTGTAAGCTATAGTACTTAATTATGAATTTATAATTGGCATATCATTTAAAAAGTCATGGCAAATCCATGGGAAAGCGACATTTCTATACATTAGTCAGAGTTGGATGTCCTTTCGACATCATTACTTCTCAATAATTGACAAACGAAGATTAATAAATCGAGGGAAGACTACATACCTAACTTTTTCAACTTGAACATGCATAATTTTATACAAGAGATATCGATTTACTTATTATCCCAATTCGATAGTTAAGTGTTTTGAATTTAGGATAGTAATAATTTTAGGCTTTTATCTCTGCTTCGAATTATTATTTATTTTATGTTATTTACGAGCAGTTTAAGCCTAGTGTATATTGTATATATAGAGTAAAATTGATGAATGACAGGTGGACGTTTGTCGAGTTGACACGTGATAGTAAAGACACGTAAGGTATGAGTCAGCAAATAGTTGGCACCAGTTACAAAGATGTGACCGGTGTTGTGTGAGTTTCGAAAATATTAGAATCGAGGTCAAAAGTTTGAAAGTAAGATACCGGTTGAAGAATGAAGCATTTAGGGAGCGACGTTACAAAGAATCTTTGTATTTATACTCAACCGTTATGCAGCTATCAATAAGGGTCTCTGTTCATATTAAAGAGGAGGTTGACTTTGGGATCCGGTCTCCCTGAATTTAGCTATAAATATATGAATTTTTACTATGTACACACAAAATACTTGCACGCAAAAAAGGCTAAACTTACTGTTGCTTTCTATCAACATCTTTTTGGCAAGACTCTGTTCTTATTCTTGCTTCCGGAGAAGTTCACTTCATAATCTACAGGCTTGTATTTTTCTTCAAGTATTCTTAAATAATTTATTTTTTATCTTAGTTATTATATTCTTGGATCAATTTAATTCACGTGTCTATAAATCACGGTACAAATATAACTGTATTATTTTATGGGTAAACAGTTTGGCACCCACCGTGGGGCATAGACAATTATGGTACTACTTTGATTCATTCATCTGTTACTAACGTATTTTGACGTTTTTCTTTTGTAAAGTAAAAGCAAATATGACTAATAATGATGTTAACAACTCATTCAATGTTGGGACAAACAACCAGCATGAGGATATTTTCCATGATGGAGATCAACGTGATGATTCAGGCAGTGAAACTCGCAACGGCGGAGATGAGACAACCTTGATTCGGGAAGAGCGAAATCCTCAGCGTGTGAGGAGTACTACCCCTGATGATATGGATGATGGACTTGTTGTCGAAACGATAAAAATTTTGAGAGCACAATAAAGGAAAATCGTGAATTATCTCTCAAATTAGGACTGGATAATGACTAAACTCCAGCAAGCACTTTCGGTTGCTTCTAATAATTCCAATGGAGGAGTCTGAGCCCCTCCCAGCATGCCTGCAAATCAAACAGCACAAAGAACCGGTAACATCGCTTCGAGGGAGGAGTTTGGTTTTAATGATAATCAAGTAGGTGGTGCAGGTAGTGGGTCCGGAAAAAATAATAACATAAATTATCCTTTTAGAATATAGCTCAAAAGGTTCATGAGGGAAATAAAAGATCGGATGGACCAAAACGCTAAAGAATTCTATGCTTAGATGGATCAGATCTTGGGGCCACCTTCGGTATTGAAGGGCTCAAATTCAAAGAAATATATTCAGCTACCGTTCAAACCAAGTGCGCCCTTGGAGTTGATCCCAAAGAGGGCCAAGATGCCAGATATACCAAAATATGATGGAACTTCGGATTCAGAGGAGCACATCACAACTTACACTACAACTCTAAAGGAAACGATTTGGCTCCGCATGAGATCAAATTAGTTTTTCTAAAGAAATTTGGTGAAATCCTTACATAGAGAGCTTTAACATGGTATTCTCTTTTACTTGAACATTCGATTGCTTCTATTGAAATGCTTGCAGATTCTTTTATCAAAGCTCATACTGGGGAGAGGAAATTCCAAGCCATAAAGGCAGGTATATTCAGAATCTCTCAAGGTGAATTGAATTGTTGCGTGAGTACGTGATCCATTTTCAAAAGGGTAGAATGTTGTTTTCGGCAGTAACGGATGAATGGGCAACAGAGGCATTCACAAACGGCCTCAATCCTTTAAGCTTCGGTGCCTCGAGAAAATTGAAAGGAGAGCCTATTGGAATTTCAGGCAACCATATGGGCAGATGTTCATAATCATTCTGAATCAAAAATAATAATTTTGAAGATGATCAATTGAGTTCTTCGGTGTTATCTAAGGGTCGTAACAGTGATCGAAATTAGGAAAAGTTTAAAAATGATTCTGATGCAGGCTCGAGGTCATCCAGAAGTCGTTTCCAACCTTATTTATAAAATAAAAGATCTGATGGGCGTGGTTTTCAGTCATGGGAAGTTTCGGACTGGATAGAAGGACGGATCATAGTTGTAATAGTATGACTTTGCAGGATAAAGAACTCTCGTGGTCCTGGATTCAGGATATCCCCGATTATCGGATTACAATTTTAATATCAGTTTGATAGAGTTAGTTTCAGCTATGAGAAATATGGAGGATGCAATGTTTTTGAAACCAATTCGATCAGATCCTAGTCAAAGGGATCCTAGTTCGTGGTGAGAACTCCACAGAACACATGGCCAAAGAATAGGGGACTATCGGTACCTTCATGAACAAGTAGCGATACTGTTGAAAAATGGTCACCTTAGAGAAATTTTGAGTGACTGGGCTAAGAAAAATTACATGAGGAGTCAAGATAAAACGGAACGGGTGAAACCAGCCACAAGATCACCCCTTTTAACAATAAATATGATTTTGGTGGGGTTGAAGTAAAATGGGTGATGTTTGCGGCAGCGAAGAAGACGAAGATTTGGTATCAGAAGATAATAAAATCACCTCCACATAGAAAGATGTTGATGGACTTAGTTTACCGCACAATAACGCTCTAGTAATATCTTTAAATATTTTATATTTTAAAATTAAACGTATTTTAGTTGATCCATAGTCAATATCATCCAATTGAGGGTCTTGGAACAAGCAAAGTTTCTGGAAATATAATTCCGGCAACAAAGCTTCTGGCTGGATTCAACTTAACGAGCACGACCTGGGGGAAGATCTTACTGCCTACACATGCCGAAGGGGTAATGGATGGATGGCGATATGGGCTACAACGTGATCCATGGTAGACCATGGATTCATGAAATAAAGGATGTGCCATAAACTTACCATCAATTGTTGAAACTCCCAACACCGAATGGGATCAAATATATTAGAGGTGATCAACCTGATGCGAGATAAATGAATGCAGTCACCTTATCTAGTAGCAAAGCAGAGGGAACCAACAAATAGAAACTACATGAACCAATGTTTACTTCCTTTCAGGTGCCTAGATACTTCCAGGTACCAAAAGAAACAGATGCAACAAAGTCAACTTCATAGGAACTTGAATAAATTACTTTGTCCATAGAATTATCGGATAAAAATGTTTACTTGGGAACAAGGTTGAGCCTTGAAAACAGGCTTATAATTATTGGATTTTTAAAAGCTAACTTTGATTCTTTTGCATGGTCTCATTCAGATATGACAGGTATTCCACTGGAAGCGGAGGTCACAAGTTAAGTTTGGATCCTAATTTCCTTCCGGTAAAGCAGAAGAAGCGGCTGCTAGCCGAGATCAGAAATAGGTTTGTAAAAGAAGAGATAACCAGGTTGTTAAATATAGATTTTATTTGTGATGTAAGTTGTCCTGATTGATTAGATAACGTAGTGGTTGTACCTAAAAAGAATAATATTTATAGACTATGAAGATCTAAATAAGACTTGGCCTAAGGATTCTTTTCCATTGTCAAACATCAACCAAATTATCGATGCTATGGCTGTACATGAGTTGATGAGTTTTCTTGATACATACTCTAGGTACAATCAAATGAAGATACGTTGAAGGATCAAGAAAAAAACCCTATTCATCACAGATTTTGACACATATTGCTATAATGTGATGCATTTTGAGCTTAAAATTGCCAGAGCCACTTACCAGAGGCGCGTTAATAAAATGTTCGAGCGTCAAATTGGAAAAACTAACATGAAGATTCATCCGGAGAATTGCGCTTTTGAAGTTGGGTCCGGGAAATTCCTTGTCTTCTTGGTTTCCCAAAGGGGGACAAAAGTAAATCCCTACAAGATTAAGACTATAGAAAATATCCCTGACCAACTGAAAAGTGCAAAGGAGGTACAAAGGCTAACCGGTAGATAGACGGATCTTAGTAGATTCATATCGAGGCCAATCAGATAAATGTTGTTGTTTCTTTTCTCTATTAAAGAAGAAAAATGATTTCACGTGTACTCTAGAATGCCATCAAGCGTCGAAAGAATTGAAGAAGTATTTGTCTAGCCCTCTTTTGATATAAAAATCGAAGGAGGGAGAGCAATTTTTAATCTATATAGCAGTATCAAGGGTTGCAGTAAATGCAGTTCTGGTTCGGGAGGAATAAGTTACACAATTACCTATATATTATGTTAGTAAGGTTCGTTCAGGTGCGAAAATACGATACCCGCACCTGGAAAAGTTTGCTCTAGCTCTCGTAGTTGCCTCTTGAAAGCTTAGACCCTACTTTCAATGACACCCAATAGTTGTTGTGATGACCTTTCCATTGAGGAACATCCTTCGTAAACCTGAGTTATTGGGTCGATTGGATAAATGGGTAGTTAAAATTAGTGAATTTGATTTAGAATATAAGCCTCGGACTACTATTAAGTCATAATTTTTTACCGACATTGTGGCTGACTTTATCCCAAGAATGAAGCCTTTAGTTGCTAAAGAAGCAGTTCTAGTTTCAGGAACTGACTCCGGTATATGGACCTTGTTTACGGATGGAGCCACCAACGCAAAAGGTTACATTCTTGGGATAGTACTAATCACTGCTTCGAGATAAACCCCAAGACACGCCATTAGAACAGTTCCATTAACTAACAACAAAGACGATTATGAAGCTTTGGTTGCAGGACTTGAATTGGCCGGGGACTAAGCTCCGAGGTGATTGAAGTAAAATGCGACTTTTAGTTGGTAGTAAATTTGATATATATATATATGGAATATTTGATACCAAAAAAGAGCGCATGCAAACTTGAGTAATGTTCAAGTTTCACTTTCCCGATTTAGGGATTGTCGGTGATTCATATCCCCGGGTTAAATACATGGAGGCGGGAACTTTGGCCAATTTAGGGTCATCCACGAAAATAAAGGGAGCTAATTTCGGTGCAATTGCCCAGTTGTTGCATTCAGTACTGGACGTGTATGGGTATTGCAAAATTAACACAACCAACCTAATCTAAGATTGGAGAAACGAGTTTATAAAATATTTAAGGCATAGAAAATTTCATTAAGATTCTAAATCCTCCCAGACATTACGAACAAAGGTTGCTCGATATTGTCGTGTTGACGGACAATAATACTGAAGGTCTTTCCAAGGACCGTTAGCTGGATGTTAATAATATCACAAGCTAATTATGTAATGAGAGAGGTTTACAAAGGGGTTTGTGGAATTCACTCTGGTGCAGACTCATTGGTGCTCAAATTGATAAGGGCCGATTATTATTGGCCCCGATTGAAACAAGATGCGCAGGCGTTTATAAAAAATGTGATAAATGTCAGTGTCATGCTCAATTAGTGCATCAGTCGGTGGAGCTTCTGCATTTGGTGGCGTCACCGTGACCGTTCATAAATAGGAGATGGATAGAGTCAGTCCTTTGCCTCAAGATCCCGGGCAAGTAAAATTTCTTGTAGTTTTAAATAATTATTTCATTGAGTGGGTTAAAGCATGTGCTTTCAAGAATATTGGAGAGCGAGAAGTGATTGATTTCATTTGGGATCATATCACTTCTCGATTCGGAGTACCAAAAAAATTGCTTGTGATGATGGGCCATAACTGATACGTTCCAAAGTTACAAAATTTTGAAAAGGATTGAAGATCAAAAGGATCACATCCCCCAATATCATCCAAGTGGTAATGGTCAAGTGGAGTCAACCAACAAGGTGATAATTCAAAACCTCAAAAAGAAATTAGAAGATGTTAAAGGCAGTTGGCCAGAAGAGTTGTCGAGAGTGTTGTGGGCATATTGAATGACGGAAAAGTCAAGCACATGAGAAACGCCTTTCCCCTTGTATATAGTGTGGAAGCTTTAATTTCGGTGGAGATTGGGGAACCGGCCATAAGGTATTCTCAAGCAAACGAGCAGGAGTATGATGAAGCAATATTGACTAGGTTGGACATTCTTGAGGAGCGTCATAACTTTAGCTTATGTAAGGATGGTAGCACAAAAGAAAAGGATGGAACGTTACTATAATTTCAAAGCAAATATTTGTTATTTCTGATTTTGCGGAAGGTAACTCAAAGTAGCCGGGAATCAATACTGAAAAGTTGGGACTAACCTGGGAAGGACCTTACCGAATTTCAGCTAAAACCGGTAAAGAGTCATATCAATTGGAAAATAAAGATGGAGTAAAATTATCAAGCAATTGGAACATGACTCATCTCAAAAGGTATTATCGTTAAAGATCCTTGACGATACTGACAGTATGTGCTGCACTCTTTTTCCAATCGTCTAGTTTTTGTCCTAATAGAGTTTTCTGGCAAGATTTTTAATAAGGCAGCACCGTAAATCATACTATAAAGAAGGATCGTTGACAACAACAAGAACTCCAGTGTTCGAATTATCATACTTTGCATCCGAACACTAGGGGATCCATTGTATATCAGGGCACTAAAAGTGTCAAGAAAATCGAAGACTGTTAGAAACGAAAGTTGTATATCGAGTCAGGACCGGGGAATAGATGATCAGTCCTGTATAAATTAGTAGTACAAGTTAGCCACATGTATTGTCAGCTTTATTTACTTAAACGAATTCAAAAAAATTGCTCATGTAAATTTACTTTTGGAAATGGAAGGAATAAATTAAAGTCCTTTTATTTTTATCTTATTTCTTGTGCAAATGATACAATATGGTTTTTTTTATTTGAATATTACTTAAACTTCAAATGTTAGTGCCAGAATGTGGGGCCCTCTCTTAAATTCAAGATCATCATAAATATAAGGGCCCTCTCTTATGAAACCCTCATAATTAAAAGGTAAAAACCGGAAGCAAGAATGTGCAATATTAAAGTTATCGGATGTTAAAATTCCCGAACTTTATCAATGAAAAAATGAAAAGATATCTTTTGCGCAAGAAGTTAAGTAAAAGATGTCTTTTATTTCAAAAAGACCGAACTCAATAGAGGTTTAGACATAGTTACAACAAAATGCATTAATTTGTTTTATCAGCAGACCCTAGAGGATGAGAAGTCTCTGCTGCATTTTTTGAAGGTGAAGGTTGCTCAGCATCCGGTTCAGCACCTTCATCCTTGTCTTTTTCTTCTTCTTCAGCTTTTTCCTCGATTTCTAAGGACTCAGAGCAAGTTCTTGAGGAGCTTGATGCAGTGAGCCGGCAAGAATATTCTCGAAGGCGGTTGTCTCCAAGTCAAGGGCTTCAGCGATGCAGTCATCTATATTCAAAACACCTTCTTTGGCATCCTCCAAAGTTTTCCTCCTCATGTAATAAACTGCATGAGTTTTCTCAAATAGAAAAGAATCCTCTTGATCCCAGAATTTGGTTTGGAGCTTTTGGATTTTGAACTACATCCAATCATTTTTAACCCTCAAGATATCATAGGTCCGACAAAAGTCACTATTTGTTTTTGCATGTTCGCGGTTTTACTCCATGACCCTTTTAAGCTTTCCTCCATTCTTGCCTGCTCCTCCTCGATCATAGCACCTTCCTAGATTTTGTGATACAAGTTTTCTTCCAACTTTTTTATTTTTTCCATGAAAGCAGACTCGCGTTCGGCTACAGAAGTCACAACATCTTGCAGCTCAGCCCACATAGTCTTCAGCTCAGCAATCTCAGTATGCAACTGAGTGGCCGCTTGGCTATGTGTTATTTTCTCTTGCTCAATTTGCTCGACCAGGCTTCAAGTTTGCCCATCTGAGTAAGCCTTTCCTCTAAATCCGAGAGACCAACACATTGGTCCCGTTCAATAGCAATTTAATCTTGCTCGACAACAAATGTCTCTTTGGCAAGGATCATCTTTTGTAAGTCCTCGGAGGCAATAAGGTTAGCCTGTGAAGTTGAAGATTAAATTTATTGAAGGTAATGACTAACAAGCGAAAAGGAAAATAGAAGAATAAATGATACCTAGGCAGCAAAGTGCATGCTAATGTTAATCAGGCATTCCGGAAAAAGAGCATCCATCTTTCTCCGGTCTTTGTTCGAAGACAAAGGCTTCAAGTAGTTGGTAACTCCCACTGGCTTGGAAAGCAAGGGGCGCTCATTCAAAACCGAAAAGGTAAAACTGCGTTTACCATTGGGGTTTTGGATGGGTACCAGGAAAGCATTTTCTATATTTCCTTGATCGGGTGATGGAGGAGAAAACGCACATATTTTACTTGTTCGATTGTGATCGATGGTGAGGCAGAAGTTGATGATGAAATAGATGATGTTGAAGTAGAAAGTGGAGGAACAGCAGAAGCAAAATCCCTCTGACCGGAGGCAACAACTGGATTCGGAAGCAGGACTCATCATTTACAACCATGTCTAACTCTGTAAAGAGTCCTTGATGGTCATCTAGTTGAGCGGGGGAAGTTCATCTTCTTCTTATTCTTAGAAAAGAAATTGTTTCATCATCATCCTCGATTTCTTCTTCGTCAAGGACCACTATGGTCAGTCCCACCAGGGTTTTTTCTATTGGAGGTCTTCTTTTTGGATTTTTTCCCTTAGGTTGAGGACTCAAGGAAGATGGGCCTTCATCGGAATCAAGTGTGCCATCACTCTCTCTCTTTTGATTAAGGGCTTCTTGAATTTTTTATTGAGCCACCTTCGAGTCATGAGAAACTTCGACGGTGGGACAGATAGAAGATCCCTCCGGAAGGCCTACATATTATGAAAAAAGTCAAAAATTTGCACTACATAAAAGTTGAAAATTAGAAAGGAAAAGGGAAGTTTTACTCACCGTGGTTTTTGGCTTTCCAGTTAAACTTATTTGAGATTTCCTTCCACTTCCGGGAGTCCAGTGTGGAAACATCTAGAATTATTCTCACCCATTAGGTTAGGTTCTCAACCACTGGAGGAACCCAAAGGGTGGCTGAAATAAGAGAAGGGAAAGTTAGCAAAAGCGGAAATTTCCTTTAACACAGTGAAAGAGGAATATTCCAAAAACCTACGAGTGTAGTTCTAGGATTCGGGGATAGGACATTCTAAAGAATGTCTCCGGCAGCGACGACAACGAACCTCTCCTTCCAACCACGGTCATTGCCATCGTCAATGCTGGTGATGGCATAGTGATCGCGTTTGCTGAGTTTAATCATGCCTCCATAGGAAATCTTAGTGGCGTGGAGGTTGAACATATGATCAAGGGTAAGGGTATCACCCACCCAGGAACACAGGTACCAAAGACAATACATAGTTCACCATATTGATGGTCCTACTTGGGCTAAGCAAACCCGGCATTTCTAGGAAAACTCCAAGATGACGGAGTCAATTTCTTCACCAAGCCTTAAAGTGAAAGGGTACGTGTAAACGTCCACATACCCTGGTATACTAAAAGTTATCCTTTCCACTTCATCAGGGGATAAAACTTCAATGTTGTTGTAGCCACTATCTTATTTCACAACGGGAATACTAGCAGGGCGAATAGAAGAAGGGTATTTACCAACAGCTCTATTTCTGTCGGTTTTTAGGTTAGAGTATTCCTATTGTTCATGAATATTTGTCTCACAATTTAATTAAGAAGGGATGATTGTGTTGGTAGAAGGAGGTCTGACATCAAGTTCCTTAGACTTGTTCTTCTTGGATGGGTCGCCTTCGATATAAGAGTTTGTGTAACCGGAGGAAGGGATAGCAGAAGACATGTTGATGGAAAATATGAATATGAAAGTTTTACTGAGAAAGGAGGACTTGCAGAAAAGCTTTAAAAGAATTCGAAGAAGGAAGGTTTGTAAAAGTGAAAGGTAAAAGTGATAAGAAGGAGAGACGTTTATAGGCCGCAAAATGAAGGCCAACATTACCTAGGTATCTGGAAAAAGTATTTATCGAATCACGGGATAACACGTGTTCGGCTCATTAAATGCAAGGAGACGTGTGTTCTTTCAAGTGTCAGAAATTGTTCATAAACTTTCCCACCAAGAAAAGGAGTCTTATTTACTTCCCAGTAACATCAAGTTTAGTCTTCGGAAAGTAGGGGGCTATCTGTATGGGGTAAAATTGATGAATGACAGGTGGACGTTTGTCGATTTACACATGGCAGTAAAGACGGGTAGGGTATGAGTCAGCAAATAATTGGCACCAGTTACAATCATGTAAACGGTGTTGTGTGAATTTTGAAGACATTGGAACCGGGGACGAAAGTTTGAAAGTAAGATATTGGTTGAAGAAGATAGTATCCAAAGAGTGGCCGTTATAAAGAAGCTTTGCATATATACTCAATCGTTATACGACTATCAAGAGGGGACTTTATTCCTATTAAAGGGGAGCTTGATTTAGGGATCTGGCCTCCCTGAATAGAGCTATAAATATAGGAATTTGTACTCATTGTAGACACAAAATACTTGCACGCAAGAAGACTAAACTTATTCTTGATTTCAATTAACATCTTTTTGCTCAATATTTTGTTCTTATACTTTCTTCCGGAGAAGCTCACTTCACTACCAGGCTTGTATTTTCTGCAAGTATTCTTAATTAATTTATTTTTGTTCTTAGTTATTTTACATTTTTGGATCAATTTAATTCACGTGTCTATAAATTACGTTACAAATTCAACTGTATCGTTCTATGGATAAACATATATAAATATATCCTTTATTAAAAAAGATAGTATTATTTTGTGACGACCCGACCGATCGTTTCGAGCATTTGCACTTTGCTCAGTAGTTTATGGACATGAATAACTCCGTATGATGTGTTATGACTTATATGAATCATCGATTTTGTTTTCAGGTTATTTGGAATCGATTTGGAATGATGAATTTCATTATTGAAGATCTAGATTGGAAGAGTTGACCAAGTTTGAATTTTTGTGAATTTGACTCGAAACAAAGTTTTGATGGTTCCAATTGCGAAAGTTGAAAATTTGAAGGTTTGGAAAGTTTATAGGTTTAACCGGAAGTTGACTTATGAGGATATCAGATTAGAATTGTAGTTCCGGGAATTTGAAATAGCTTTGTTATGTCATTTGGGACTTGTATGCAAAATTTGGGTTCATTCAGGATTGGTTTGCTATGCTTCGGCACGAGTAATGGAAGTTGAAAAGTTCAAATTTCATCAAGTTTGAATTGGAGTGCGATATGTCATTTCGTTGTTATTATGTGTGATTTGAGGCCTCGAGTAGGTCCGCGTTGTGTTATGAGACTTGTTGTCATATTCGGACAGGGTCCTGAGGGCTCGTGCGTGTTTCAGATTTATTTCAGATTATTTTTTGCATTGGTGGTTTTGCACAGCTCCAGGTATCTGATTTCCTTAATCTGGATCGCGGAGTATGGATCGCGATTGCGTAAGGTTGTTGGATGGCTGGGGTCAAGTTGTTCTTTGCGTTCATGGGTTCTCAGACGCGTTCGCGTAGGTTGCTGCGGAGCGAGCATCGTGTTCGTGCCAGTGTGCACGCATCCGCAAAGTTATGAGTTGAGAAGCTGGGGGACAAAAGATTCCTCTTTACGTTCTCTAGGATCTTCACCCAATCGCGTATTGCAGGTTCATGTGTTCATTGCGGTCTCATGCTATGTTTCACGAACGCGTAGGCTATCTTTGGGGAGGCTGCTGAGTTATTTCTTCGCGTTAGCGGAGCCTTGTTCACGACCGCATTGTGTATTTTCTGGGGCAGTGCTCTTCCTTCTTCGCGATCACGAGGTTATTTCCGCGATCGTGGTTTATTAATTTGCCCAGTGATATTAAAGTACTCTATTTCGGGGGTTTCAGCCATTTTTACATTTTGGAGGCTATAGAACTCGGATTGAGGCGATTCTTGAAGTAATTTTCACCATGTGGAATGGGGTAAGTGTTCTCTCCTCATTTTTGATTTTATGTCATGAATCTATCTTCATTTTCGGCATTTGATTGAGGGTTCCAAAAGAGAAACTGGGGGTTTTAGCCTAAAGTTTCATAATGTGATTTTTTGAGTTTTGAACATTGATCCGGAGTCGGATTTGAGTGAAACTAGTATGGTTGGACTCGTAATTGAATGGGTTATCGGATTTTGTGAGATTTTTTAGGTTCCGAGATGCGGGCCCGGTTGGACTTTTTTGGATGATTTTGGCTTTTGATTAAAGATTTGACCTTTATCGATTGGGTTTGTTTTCTTTAGCATTATTTGATGTATTTGAGTTGATTTTGGCTAGTTTTGAGCCGTTCGGAGGATGATTTGAGAGGGATGACGCTTCTAGTGTATCGATTTGGCTTGTTGGAGGTAAGTGTCTTGCGTAACTTTGTTGAGAGAATTTTTCCTACTATTTGACATTATTTGCTACATGCGGTGGTGATACATATATGAGGTGACTAGCATATATGCATGTACCAGGTTTAATCATGCTCGGGGGTAGATTATGCTATGAATTGTGCCTTGTAGAATTGCGTGACCTTCTTGCTTCATGTCTTACTTAACTCATAGATACTAAGAATATAGAATTAAATGTTAGAAACCAAGATTTAGTTTATTATAACTTGATCAAAATTTGATGGAATTCTGAGAAAACATTGATGTGTCTAATTCGGTCATCATTATGCTAAATCATTAATACATTTCTACGACCTATATTCTTGAGATATTAGATTATATACTCGTGTTGTAGATCATTCTTGAGATTTGTTGAAATACTTGAATAATTAGGTTCTTGAGGGTTTATTGAACTATTGTTGGCTTGAAAGTTGTGAATGGGGTTCGTTTGGAATATTAATTTAAACACTCTCCTTGACGTTATATATGATTCCTACCTTGTTTGACATTGATATACATATTCTTGGTAAGGAAGAGTGTAAAGCACGAAGGGTGACGTCGTGACATTATATATATTATTATATGAGGGAGTGTAAAACATAAAGGGTGATGTCGTGCCATATCATTTGAGAGTAAAATCACGAAGGGTGATGTCGTACCATTTAATTTGAGAGTAAAAGTGCGAAGGTTGATTTCGTGTCATTGCATTTATATTATCATGATTTTATGCTATCACGAGTTCATGGCACGAATGGTGTGTCCGCGCAAGTGAGGACGAGGGGCATGCATTATGTCGTGATATCCTTTCCTTGTAGATATTACCTTGAGCAGTTACTGTTGTACTTATGGTTCTTATGTGACTTGTCGTTACTGTTCTGTCTTTTTTCTCTATCTTAAATATAGTTATGTTTCCCATGCATTATACTTGATTAACTTGCAAATATCATGCCTACTTCCTGTTGTTATAGTTACATCCATGCCGTATCTATTTTGTTGCACTTTAGTACAAGTCTTCTACCATGTTAGTCATCCATGCCTGTACTTGTTAACTTATAAAGATCATGTGTCCCCTTCTTATTTGTTATATATATATATATAGGCCTCCACCATGCTAGTTAGTTGAAGTTTATATTCTTCTTTCCTAATTGATGTCATTACTCCTATGCTTTCCGCCTAGTATATTTCAGTTGCCCATATGTATATCCTCGTTCATTATTGCTACTTGTGTACCTCCTACTTTGTCATTACTGTAATCGACATTTCTTTCATCTAGTTGGTACTGTTATACGCATATTTGGTGAGTATGAGATAAATGCACGAAGGGTGTTGCCATGCAATTTACTTGTTATCTGAGTACATTCCTAACTCTATGAATGTTATGGAGTGATTATCGTGGTTATTGGTTTTCGTTCTAAGGAAAAGATTGTTCGATATACTGGAAAAATGCTGAATTGAGATCTTTTCTAGTACTCAGTTATTGCTTTGCATATTTGTTTCCTGTATTATTTTCTGTTATATCGTAGTATTGTTCTATTGCTAGTTTACGGTGCAGGTTTTATCAGTGAGTATCTTTTAACTAAAAAGCCTCGCCAGTGATTTGACGAGGTTAGACAAGATACTTACTGGGTATATGGGGTCGGTTGTACTCATAATACAATTCTGCACCTTGCGTGCAGATTTTGGAGTGGAGCTGATGGTGATGTCGGGAGCTGAAATCTGAAGATGTTCGTGCATTTTGGAATATAGCTTCCACTTGTCCTTGTTTGCTTTAGATTTTTTTAATATGGTTATGTAACTTTCAACTAACTTTCAAATTTGTAAATTTAAAATTCTTATAAGCTCATGACTCGTACTACCCTTCCTTGGGTTAATATGTAAATATTCAGATAATTCTTCACTGTTTCCTATAAATTTCATTTGGATTGTATTGACTGTTAGTTGGCTTACCTAGCGGGTCGAGTAAGGTGTCTTCACGGCTAGTGTTTTTCTTGTCGTGACAGATTAGTATCAGAGCCTTAGGTTCACAGGTTCTACCAGTCATGAGCAAGTGTCTACTAGAGTTTTGCAGATTGGTATGATAACGTCCATACCTATCTTCGAGAGGCTACAGGACATTTAGGATATATTTCCCATCTTTCTTTCCTTATCGTGCAATATTGATTCAACTTGAAGCGTAACTCTTTGAATTCCTTCCACGCATTCATATGTGCATGTGAGCGCTCGCTCGATAGTTTACGGGCATGAGTAGCTCCATATGATGTGCTATGACTATTTGAACCATCGGTTTTGGTTTTCAGGTTATTCAGAATCGATTTGGAAGGATGAATTTCATTGTTGAAGCTTTAGATTGGAAGAGTTGATCAAGTTTGACTTTTTGTGAATTTGACCAAGAACAGAGTCTTGATAGTTCCAATAGGTCTGGATGGTGATTTTAGACTCGGGTGTATGCCCGGATTTGCATTTGGATGTTTCTAGAAGGTTTCGACACGAATTGGCAAAAGTTGGAAATTTGAAGTTTTGCAAAGTTCATAGGTCTGACCGGAAGTTGACTTTGAGGATATCGGATTGGATTGTAGTTTGGGGAATTTGAAAATAGCTTCGTCATGTCATTTGAGATTTGTGTTCAAAATTTGGGTTCATTCCAGATTGGTTTGCTATGTTTCGGCATGAGTTATGGAAGTTGAAAAGTTCAAAGTTCATCAAGTTTGAATTAGAGTGCGATTTATTTTGTCGTTATTGTTATGTGTGATTTGAGGCCTCGAGTAGGTCCGCGTTGTGTTATGGGACTTGTTGGCATGTTCGAACAGGGTCTCGGGCATGTTTCAGATTAATTTCGGGCTATTTTTCCTTCATTTTGCATTGTTGGTTTTGCACAGCTCTGGGTATCTGGTTTCCTTAATCGCGATCGTGGAGGATGGATCGCAATCGTGTAAGTTTGTTGGATGACTGGGGTCAAGTTTTTCATCATGTTCGCGTGTTCTCATACGCGTTCGAGTAGGTTGATGCGGAGTGAACATCGCGTTCGCACCATTGTGCACGCGTTCGCAAAGTTATGAGCTGAGAAGTTGGGGCAGAAGATTCCTCTTTGCGTTCGCTAGGGTCTTCACGTGATCGCGTACTGTAGGTTCATGTGTTCAGCGCGTTCGCATGCTATGTTTCGCGAACGCATAGGATATTGTTGGGGAGGCTGCTGAGTAATTTCTTCGCGTTAGCGGAGCCTTGTTCGCGACCGCATTGTGTATTTTCTGGGGCAGTACTCTTCCTTCTTTGCGATTGCGAGGTTATTTCCACGATCACAGTTCATTAATTTTCCCAGTGATTTTAAAGTACTCTATTTCGAGGGTTTCGGCCATTTTTATATTTTGGAAGCTATGGAGCTCGGATTGAGGAGATTCTTGAAGCAATTTTTACCATGTAGACTGGGGTAAGTGTTCTCTACTCATTTTTAATTTTATATCATGAATCTATCTTCATTTTCGACACTTGATTGAGGGTTCCAAAAGAGAAATTGGGGATTTTAACCTAAAGTTTCATAATATGAATTTTCAAGTTTTGAACATCGATTCAGAGTCGAATTTGAGTGAAACTAGTATGGTTGGAATCGTAATTGAATGGGTTGTCATATTTTGTGAGATATATCGGGTTCCAAGGTGCGGGTCTGAGTTGGACGTTTTGGATGATTTTGGCCTTTTGATTAAAGATTCGACCTTTATCGATTGGGTTTGTCTCCTTTAGCATTATTTGATGTATTTGAGTTTCTTTGGGCTAGTTTCGAGCCGTTCAGAGGATGATTTGAGCGGGATGGCGCTTCTAGTGTATCGATTTGGCTTGTTGGAGGTAAGTGTCTTGCGTAACTTTGTTGACGGGTTCCTACTATTTGACATTATTTTCTACATGTGGGGGTGATACATATATGAGGTGACGAGCATATATGCATGTGCCAGGGTTAATCATGCTCGAGGGTAGATTATGCTATGAATTGTGCCTTGTTGAATTACGTGACCTTCTTGCTTCAGCTCTTACTTGACTCATAGATACTAAGAATATAGAATTAAATGTTAGAAACCAAAATTTAGTTTATTATAACTTGATCAAACTTTGATGGAATTCTGAAAAACATTGATGTGTCTAATTCGGCCATCATTATGCTTAATCATTAATACATTGCTACGGCCGATATTTTTGAGATATGAGATTCTATACTCGTGTTGTATATCATCCTTGATATTTGTTGAAGTACTTAAATAATAAGGTTCTTGAGGGTTTATTGAACTATTGTTGGCTTGAAAGTTGTGAATGTGGTTCGTTTGGAATATTCATTTAAACACTCTCCTTGACGTTATTTGTGCTTCCTACCTTGTTTGGCATTGATATACTTATGCTTGGTAAGGAAGAGTGTAAGGCACGAAGGGTGATGCCGTGCCATTATATATATATATATATATATATATATATATATATATATATATATATATATATATATATATATATAATCATGTGAGGGTGAGTGTAAAGCACAAAAGGTGATGCCGTTCCATATCATTTGAGAGTAAAAACATGAAGGGTGATGTCGTTCCATGTTATGTGAATGTAAAGCATGAAGGGTGATGCCGTGCCATTTCATTTGAGAGTAAAAGCAGGAAGGGTAATATCGTTCCATTGCATTTATATTATCATGATTTTATGTTATCACGAGTTCATGGCACGAAGGGTGTTTCCGTGCAAGGGAGGACGAGGGACATGCATTATGTCGTGATATCCGTTCCTTGTAGATACTTTCACATCTTTACCTTGAGATGTTACTGTCGTACTTATGGTTCTTATGTGACTTGTCTTTACTGTTCTGTCTTTGTTCTCTATCTCAAATGTTGTTGTGTTGCCCATGCCTTCTACTTGCTTAACTTGCAAATACCACGCCTACCTCCTGTTGTTATAATTACATCCATGTCGTATCTGTTTTGTTGCACTTTAGTACAGGCCTTCTACCATGTTAGTCATTCATGCCTCTACTTGTTAGCTTATAAAGATCATGTATCCCCTTCTTATTTGTCATATTTATATCTAGGCCTCCACTATGCTAGTTAGTTGAAATTTCTATTCTTCTTTCTTAGTTGCTGTCATTACTCCTATACTTTCCGCCTAGTATTATTACATTTGCTCATATGTATATCCTCGTTCATTATTGCTACTTGCGTACTTCCTACTTTGTCATTACTGTTATCGGCATTTCTGTCGTCCAGTTTGGTACTGTTATATGCATATTTGGTGAGAATGAGATAAATGCAAGGAGGGCATTGCCGTGCAGTTGACTTGATATTTGAGTACATTCCTCATGCTATGAAAGTTATGGAGTGACTATCGTTGTTATTGGTTTTCATTCTAAGGAAAAAATTGGTCGAGATATTGGAAAATATTAAATTGAAATATTTTCTAGTACCCAGTTATTGCTTTGCATATTTGTTTCCTGTACTCTTTTCTATTATATCGTAGTATTGTTCTAGTGCTAGTTTACGGTGTAGGTTTTATCAGTGAGTATATTTACTAAAAAGTTTCGCCAGTGCTTCGACGAGGTTAGACAAGATACTTACTGGGTACATGGGGTCGGTTGTACTCATACTACACTTCTGCACCTTGCGTGCAGATTTCGGAGTGGAGCTGCTGGTGATGTCGGGAGCTACTCTGAAGATGTTCGTGCATTCCAAAATATAGCTGGCATTTGTCCTTGGTAGCTTTAGATTTTTCTAATATGTTTATGTAACTTTCAAATAGATCGTGTATTTATTTGTACCAGCTTTGTAAATTTTAAATTCTTAGAAGTTCATGACTTGTACTACCCGTCCTTGGGTGAATATGTAAATGTTCAGATAATTCTTCATTGTTTCCTATAAATTTCATTTGGATTGTATTGACTGTTAGTTGGCTTACTTAGCGGGTCGAGTTAGGTGTCATCACGACTAGTGGTTTTTGGGTCGCGACATATTTACATTTGTAATATGAAAGTTTCTTATGTGATGTAATATTTAATAAAACTACGAAGTGCATCTATTTTTATTTACTTTAAATAATAGGTTGTATCATCACTTTCTTATCAAGTGTTATTGAAATGTGTCAATCTCTTTGTTCTTTTATAT
>ML404412.1:17669-42779 GCA_005239525.1 Nicotiana knightiana | reverse complement strand
AGAAGGCTATGAGAATATTTATCGATTAATTAGCAACCATGAGTGAACTATATGAAAGGAAAAGTTGATTAGAATGCAATATGAGTGGTGAATAAACCATAACCCTGGAATATTTATCTCTACTGAATACATCACAATAGTTCTTGTCACTTGATAATTAGTTATTTCATAGAATTTTAGTATAAAATAGTACATCATTGATTTTATATCGGCTTGGTTAAATAACGATTAAAGTGATTTAGCTAGTAGTTTACACAAGTCTCTGTGGGTACGATATCTGGACTTAAAATCCTATATTACTTGTCGACCACGTACACTTGCGTGTGCATTGGGAATTCAACCAACAGTCGCAAATGCGACATCTGCAGCTGGTTAAAGGGTTGGGAAACGGAAATTTTGAACATATTCTCTCATCTTTGAACCCTAGACTCGGTTGGAGGCGATTTGGAAAGGGGATTTTCACCTACAAACCTTGGGTAAGTGATTCTATTCTATTTCTAATCATATTCCATCAACATGTCTTAGATTTTAACATCAAAATCGTGTGAATCAAAGTAGAAATTTGTGAAACTTTGTCAAGTTTTTAAAAAATAAGAAATTGAGTTTTAAGAGTGATTTGGACTCGGATTTCATAACTAATCACATATATGAACTCGAGGGATCATGCGTAGAAGGAATCTACCATTGGACGGGGTTTTGACCGGGTGGGCCCCCGGTTGACTTTTGTTGACTTTTTCAAAAAAGTGTAAAGATCTTAGCTATATATATTGCTATTCAATTCCCTAGAAATTTTGGTTAGCTTAGAGCCGTGTGGACGGGAATTGTAAGGGGAAATCTATTTCCGAGTTTTGAATTGGCCTAATTAAGGCAAGTGTCTTGTCTAACTTCGTGTGGGGGAACTACCCCTTAGAATTTGTATTGTTTGATTCAATTGTGCTAAGTGAAACCTGTGTACGCAAGGTGACGAGTAGGTACACGAGTTGTACGTAGTATTTGACCGGTTTAGACTACTTAGACTATTTCCATGCATTAAACGAAATGCCATATTATGTTCTAAATTGTCATAGTCAAATTATCCTTAATTGTGTTAGACTATCCTTAAATGCCTTAGTTGACTTGTTTAGTATTTGCTCTACATCCTACTTGCTAAATTGCTCACATGCTTTAGTTGAACTTGTTGTCTCCTTTACTGTTGCATGCTATCTCTTCACTGTTAATTATCATTGTTGAGGTTATTTTTCGTGTTACCTCTTTCCATATTGATTTTCGTTACTTGAAGTAATTGTTCATGTTATCCCTTTACTAGTGGATTTCCTTTATTTGAGACTCATTGTTGAATAGTATCACCTTTATTGTGAAGTTAGTCTTATCCAATATTGTTGTTATACATTATTTCTCTCATTGTTGACTTATTTGGTGTTGAAGTTGTGGAAGTCATTAATGCGTTGAGGAGATGTTGGTTAATGTTGAAACATATACCTTATTGAGAATTTTTCATCCAATATTGTTGTTGATATTCTCGTGTATGTTGTGGTGGAGCCATGGTCTATTGTTGTGGAAACATTGATATTGTTGTTGTTGGCAAGTTCTGATATATGGCAGTTGTAATGCGAATTGTTATTCTGATATGATATTGACGCGTATGCGGCGGCATAAGGCTTGGGTTGATGTGCATGCGACGGTATGAGGTGTGACTTATGTGCGTGTTACTTGTAGGGGAACTACGCAAAGCCACGAGGCATCATAAGGTGGGCTTAAGTGGATATAGCTATTTCGAGAAAACTATTTTCCAAAACCTATTTTCAAAGGTAAGGCTCACATGGCGGTATTATGTGATTGAAATTGAGAAATGTGAATACGAGGCAATACCTCGTTTGTGATTCTTGGTTATACGAGGCGGTACCTCGATATGATTTTATTATATACGAGGCGGTATCTCGTTGTGATTCTTGGTGTTGATTTCATGTTGCAAAGAGTTTTTGGTGGAAATATTTCTTGTTGCTTCGTTCTCATTTGTTCTAGCAGTTGTTGTTCGTATAGGAGTGCTTGAGTTTTCTTTCGTTATTTATCCTTATTGTTTTTATACTGTTTGTTTATATCCTAGTAGGTGTCTTGACCTGACCTCATCACTACTCTACTAAGGTTAGGCTCGATACTTTCTGGGTACCGTTGTGATGTACTCATACTTCTCTTCTGCACATTTTTGTGTTGATCGAGGTACGTCTGCTCGTGCCAGTAGATAGAGATTCCTGCTAGTTGTTTTATCGAAGACGTCAAGGTATGCCTGCTCGGCGTCCGCAGGACTCGGAGTCACCTTCCCTTATCCTCATTTACTGTTGTATATACATTCGGGCACTGATGTAGTAGTTACTCTTGTTATACTCTGTAGAGCTTATGACTCGGTTCCACCGGTTTTGGGGTATGTAGTGTGAGATTTTTTTCAAAAGGTTTTTATCTATTATTCAGTTGTTTTCAACAATTTGTTAATTTACCAAGTCATAGAGACTAGGTTCTATCACGAATTCTATAGAGGAAAATTGGGGTTGTGAGAAAATCGTCCAAAGCCGAGCTCTAAACCCCAAAATGGGATAAAAGGAACCAACCCTCAAATATAAATACAATCTTCCCAGGTAAGTCGCCCCTGCAACCAAATTTCCCGCTTCTACTGAATCGAATATGGACACCCCTTAGCTTCAGGTGAAACGCCCATAATACCGACCTTTCGCACCTGCGGAAGAATATCCGTTTTTGCGACATCGCAGGTGCAAGGACATGATCTGCTTATGCGCTCTACTTTGCTCTTACTGATGCAAGTCACCGCATATGCGATTTCGCAAATGCTCTCAAAATCCCGCTTCTACGCAAACAAACCCACAGAAGCCTACATCGCCTCTGCGACCAAAGTGCCGCATCTACGGGCTCTCATATGTGACTAGCCCTCCGCAGATGCAGACATACCAGAACCAGAATCTTCAGCCAAGCCAACTTAACCCAAAAATGATCTGAACTAATCCAAAACACGGTCAGGCCCCTCGGGACCCCGTCCAAACATACCAACAAGTCTCATAATATAACACAAACTTACTCGAGGCCTCAAATCACGCATAACAACATCAAAACCATGAATCACACCTCAAATCAAACTTAATGATTTTTTGAACTTTCAACTTCAAAAACTCATGTTGAACCATATTAAATCATCCCGGCGAACCTGATATCATCAAAATTAACTCTCGTTCAAACTTATGAACATTCTAAACCTCCAAATTTCTAACTTTTGGCAAATAGTATCGAAACCTTCTAGAAATATTTAAATGAAAATATGGGCATACGCCCAAGTCAAAAATCACTATCTGGACCTAATGGAATCATCAAAACTCCGATCCGGGCTTAAATACACAAAAGTCAAACGTGGTCAGCTCTTCCAACTTAAAGCTTTTAACATTATATTTATTCTTCCAAATCAAATTTCGAATCACCTGAAACCAAAATCGACAATTCATTTAAGTCATAATACATCATATGAAGCTGCTCAAGACTTCAAACGCCTGAATGGAATGCAAATTCTCAAAACGACCGTTCGGGTCATTACAATACCCTCGAATACCACATAAAATCTTGAACTCATTAGAATATTCTTGAGAGTCATCCATTTTTCTCTAATCCAATGCACCACCAATAAAATCTAAAAAACTTGTGCTCCATTATCACACAAATACCTAAAGAAGTAACCTCACCTTTAAGCAACCAAGTGAATCCCTTCTCCTTGCGCACTACATTCACCATAAATAACAAACCTGAATCACTTCAAGATATACATATATTCGTCGAGTGTAATACATCATGAATCCCAAAATTTCCTTTCTCGAGTCATCCTCGAAGTCAAACTCTTCAAGTCATAACCGATCCACAAGTATGCCTCAGACCAAAACTAATATAATCACATGGCCATGCAATCTGATCATCGATAGTAGACTCCTTCACTTGGCTCGAAGCCATAGAACATAATATATGATAACTCACAATACCCTTATTCCATAACTGTCATGATCCCACACTGTAATTCAACTATATCCTTCATAAACCCATGTAGCGCTAATCATAAAATACCTCAAATCATTTGCTTCACACACATTCATCCTCGTGATAGTCGTACGAACTTTCTCAAGCGATACAAAGTCGAATTGCAGCACATATAACCCACTAATAGAAAGGAAACTCTCCAAAAACACATCATAAGGATCACACATCTATGACCACCTCGGAGGTGATAATCCACCTACTTAGCCTCAAACTGGCATCTCTTTATGACTCTATCATGGTCACCACCGCTATGCAATCACTTAATCTCCCTGAGGCCAAACTCGTCAACAAGACATAAGAATATACTTCATTCCACAAAGGAACAACATAAAAGATCCCTCAACACGCTCATAACTCGAGACTGTACAACACATCAAGACAGAAATCAATTACACATAGCCCTTTCGCATCCCAAGCAAAATTCTCTAATCACCTCCAAACCATCTAAGAAAAACCCTCGGCCACATAATACTCATCATATAGTTATCCATACACCCACAGAGCCATCAATCCCACTCCTAAGGACACTACCAGACATATAAGTCCAAATTCACATACTCACATAACTGAAACTACCGAGCCCAAGCTACGGTCTGAACCTAGCCTCAAGTCCTCCAAACTAGCCAATCTCCATTACGCAGAGAATACATATCGCACCTTATCCATGACATCACAAGTCGTCGAAGCATAACTGATACCGAGTGCTCAATATAGCATACGATTGGATGGAAGGAAATCAAAGATATATGTTTCAAGCCGAATCAATGTCGTACGATAAAGAAAGAAAGATGGGAAGTTTCTTATATGTCATGTAGCCTCTCGAAGATAGAGATAAACATCATCATACTGATCTGCAAGAATCTACTAGACACTTTCTCGTGACTCTTAGAACCTATAAACCTAGTGCTCTGATACCAACTAGTCACGATCCAAAATCCACCCAATAGCGGTGGCACCTAATCCAACCCGCCAGGTAAGCCAAACAACAGTCAACACAACTCTAAGGAAATAATAAGAAATTAATAAATGAAATAACTGAATTTTTTATACAATAACCCAAGGATTGGTAGTACAAATCATGATCCACTAAGACTTAGATTTACAAAGCTGGTATGAAAATAAATACAACATCTGTTTGGAATATACATAAATAGATTACACATCTAAACCTACTAAGAACAAGTGGTAGTTATATCCGCGAAGTAGGTACATCTTCAGTGCGAGCTCCCATTATCCACGATAGCATAAACTCCAAGATCTGCACGCAAGGTCCAGAAGTGTAGTATGATTAAAACCGAGCCCACGTACTCAGTGAATATCATAACTAACCTCGACGAGGTAATAATGGCAAGAATGATAAATGACACTCGCTAATCAACTACACAATTTATAACTTCAAGAAGTACAGAATAATAATATGATCAAGTCACGAATCACTGATAAAACCACCTTAGTATACACAATAACTTAACGTACTCTGCTCAGTCAACAAGCCATCATATTGATAATATATGCAAATAAATCATGTAAACAATCAAGGCAATTGCAAGTAAAGATGAAATGCAATAACCAAATATCACTCTGTTGCGGCGGGCAACTCAATCCACATAGAAATCACAATATGGCTCTAAGCCCCAAATCAAAATTTAAATAAGCAAAGAAGCAGTGAACAACTTTTCCAATCGATTTCTTCTGTGTGTACACCATCAAGAAGGAACATGAGAGGGTGACCCTAGGGGATAGATCCATATTTACACGTTGCACAGACAACTTACTTGTTGCACGAACAACTCACATTCTATAACATTAACCGACATGGACAATTCACATGCCAATAATAGTAATATCTCGGATCCGCACGGATAACTCACGTGCTAATAATAACAATCGCACACACAATTCACGTGCTAATACTATCAACCGCACACACAACTCACATGTTGCATGGACAACTCACATGCCAATAATAATAATATCTCAGATCTACATTGATAACTCACGTTATACATGGACAACTCACATGCTAATAATATCGACCGCATAAACAACTCACGTGTTGCACTAACAACTCATGTGCCAATATCACAATCTGACTGGCATGGTCATGGGCTCAATATCACAATCTGGTCGGCGTAGTCACAAGCTCAATATCACAATCTACCTGGCATAGTCACAGGCTACCAATCTAATCCATATCACACAGAAAGCAGATATACAAGAATATACGTACATGATTAATAAACATCAAATTTCACACTCTTAGACTGGCATAAGTGACATGTTAAGGTGTATGCATATGCAAAGTGTACTATGATAGCTCAAATCAGGCAAATACATCACGAAAGTAGCAATTATCAGGTTCAATCAGGAAACCTCTATGTAACCTCAAACATGGATCAAATAGCTCACAACAAGGTATAAATATAAGAATCATCACAACATAAAGCTTAGCAATCAATCTGTAACGACCCCACCGGTCAATTTGTGTTATCGGACCCTGTTCTCCCAAATGAAACTTTCCATAGCGGCATTTTATGATTTATGACTTGCAGGGACTGGTGGTCCAGAATTCGGAGGTGTTTTGAGTGCAATAGGAACAATTGGTTCCTTAAGGTTGGCCTTTAAGGCCAAGTTTGACTTCGGTCAACACTTTGGGTAGACGTCCTCAGAATCGAGTTTCGTTGGTTCCAGTAGCTTCGTGTGATGATTTCGAACTTGGGCGTATGTTCGGATTGGGTTTCTGATGACCCGGGAGCATTTCGGCACCCAATATTGAAATAAGAAGTTCTTTAAGTTCATATTTTGGTTTGGGTCATGTTTTTTTGTTATCGAGGTCCGAACAGAATTCCAAGACTGTGAATAGTTCTGTTATGTTAATTATGACCTGCCTGCAAAATTTGAGGTCATTCCAAGTTGTATAGGTCAGTTCGGCGCGTCGCGAGCGAAGTCTAGAAAACTGAAAATTTCTACTTTTGGTTCTTGGGGTTTGGGGGTGTGGTTTTGAGTTTTAGCGTTGTTTTGGGTGTTTCAAAGGCTCAAGAGAGTCTGAATTATGATTTGGGACTCGTTGGTATATTTTGATTATCATTCGGGTGGGTCCAGATGCCTCATGGGCACCTAACAAGGCCAAAAACCAGCTAAAATAACTGCTGGTGCAGGTGTGACCGCAGGTGCGGTTGCCCAGCCGTAGGTGCGGGACCGCTCCTGCGGTCCCAGCCTCGCAGGTGCAGAAATCCAGGGGGGCCCCAGCCTTCGCAGGTGCGGAACCTTTTCCGTAGGGGCGGGTTTGCAGGTGCGGAAAATCTTCCGCTGGTGGGATCCCCAGCCCCCTCGCCAATTTCCGCAGGTGCGGTCTTTTCCTCGCTAGTGCGGTACCTTGGTCGCAGGTACGGAAACCACTGGAGGAAGACCCTTTTTAATGTCTAAAACAAGGGATTTTCTTCACTTTTCACATGCGCAACCTCTATTAGAGGACCCCCATGCCAAGGTAAGTAATTCCTCTCTATTTTCCTAAATCTTTACATGGAATTCAACTAGAACTGATTACTAAAAACATCAACAATAAATAATTGGGTAGTACTAGTTAGGACTCTTAAGAATTTGATAAACCACCTAATATTAGCTATGCATTCTAGAAAATAATGACGTAATAATGATCCTTAGGTTTCGGGTGAGTGATCCCTTTGAGCAATTTTCGGAATCCGAGCATGTGGGCCCGGGGTTGGATTTTTAGAATTTCTCAAGAATGTCGAAATTTGGGTAGACTAGAATGTTTTCCCTACTTTGAGCATGCATTGATGTTATTGAACTATATTTGGCTAGTTGCGAGCCGTCGAGGGTAGATTACGGAGATTCGGGCGCATCCTTGATCCGAAGGTTGGTTTCATCGCGAGGTGAGTCTCCTTTCCAACCTTGTAAGGGGGAAATGTCCCCATAGGATCCTTGTTTGCTATGTATACATGTTGTGGGGGGCCGTGTACGTACCAAGTGATGAGATTCCGTACGTGGCGACTATATTTCTATGTCAGGTAGCTTTAGGACTCACGAGCATGCCACTATGTGCCTTATTTGTACTTTTTATGTGATAAGAGTTGAAATTAGTGTTGAGTTGTTATGGAAACATGAAACATTTTGATTTGGATCCTAGTTGGCTATTCGTGGTATTGACGCAATCCTGTTGAGTTCACTGTTGAGTTGGTACACACATGTACTTATATATATATACACTTGATATCGAGTGAGCACACGAGTCGCATGGATGATGCGCGATCGTGGGATAGCTTATTATTATTATTATTATTGAGTCAGCACACGAGTCTCATGGATGATGCGCGATCGTGGGATGGCTTATTATTATTATCGCGTCAGCACACGAGTCGCAGGGATGATGCACGATCGTGGGATAGCTTATTATATCGATTCATCACGTGAATCGCAAGTGTTATTCGCGATCGTGGGATAACTTTATGACCCCAGTCCCTATGACCACCTTTATGACTTCGGCCGGTTGTCTTGTCCTGGTATGTGTATGATCACTTGAGATTGAGTCATTTAATAAAAATTGGAGTGTCAAGCATTGGTTAAGAGAAGATTTTTGGTACCTTGTTGTCCCTTTTCAGTTATTATCTGGTTTTCGTTATTTGCTATATACTTGTTGCTCACTATTTTTCCATGCCTATTATTTTAGCCATATTTTGTCATATATTATATTGGTGGACCTTAGTGAGTATCTAGTCGACCTCTCGTCACTACTCTTTCGAGTTTGGGCGGGATACTCACTGGGTACATATTTATTATGTACTCATGCTGCAATTTCTTCTTCTTTTTTTTCTGTACTTGACTGTATAGGTCAGGAGGATGGTACATCTGATTATCAGGCTGGCGTTAGATACTGACTTGGGCTGAGTCGATTTCGCGGTGAACTGCTCTTCCTGATGACCTCTGGCAGCACCCTGGAGTTTCCTTTTGTCATTTCCCGTCTATTTCTTTCAGACCATGGGATTGTGTACATATATGTTATCCTTGTATATTCAGATAGTTGCACGTGATACTCGTGACACTATTTCCTAGCACACATTTGCGTATATTTTGGGTTTTGGGTTGTATTTTCATACATATTCTTATCTTTTGGCTCATGTATCAGATGTCTTTATTTTTATGTCATAGACTAATATCATGTTAATAAATACCTAAAACTGGTAAAAGTTGGAATAATTAATCACATGGGAAGGGTAACACTTAGTGTAATTTATGTTGGCTTACCTAACCCCGTTGTTGGGCGCCATCACGACCCGTGTGGGAATTTGGATCGTGACAACGTGGTATCAGAGCACTAGGTTCACGTAAGTCTCACGAGTCCCGGGCGAACCCAGTAGAGTCTTGTGAATCGGTACGGAGGCGTCTGTACTTATCTTCATGAGGCTACAGGGTGTTAGGAAACATCTACTTGTTCTTAGTCTATCGTGCAACCTATGATTTACTAAATTCATTCTTCTATTCTCTCACAGATGGTGAGGACGCGTGCATCTCATGTTCCTGATCCGAGAGAGGGTACCGCCCCTGCCGTTCGAGGTCGTGGTGGGGGCAGGGGTAGGGCACCTGTCCGTGGTAGGGGACGAGGGCGTCCCAAAGCTATACCAGTCTCGCCACCAGAGGACCCTATAGTTGAGGAGCAGGATGAGGTGCACCCAACAGATCCAGCACCCGTAGACTTTATGACGGTGCCGGGCTTTCAGGCAGCCATGGGCCGTATGATGAGATTCATGGACACCATGTCCCAGACTGGTTTATTTCCAGCATATCCTGTCACTTCACAGGCGGGAGGGGGAGCCCAGACCCCTACCACCCAGGCCGCAGGTCCGACAGCAACATTACATCCCACCCCGAGTACACTACCCGTGGATGATGCACAGCCTATAGCAGTAGCACCGGAGCCCAGACCAGTTGTGGGTGGTGACCAGCATAAGATGTTAGACATATGGACCTGCTTACGCCCTCCAGTCTTGGGGGGTGAGCGAGGTGAGGATGCCCAGGATTTCATTGATAGGTGTAGGGATAGATTGCACAACATGGGATCCTAGCGTCTCATGGAATGGATTTCACTGCATTCCAGTTAGAGGGCAGAGCTCGCAGGTGGTGGCAGTCTTATATTCTCAGTAGGCCAGCGATTCTCCTACTATCACTTGGGAGCAGTTCACACATATGTTATTGGATAGATATATTCCACCCTCTAAGAGAGAGGAGCTGAGGGGTCAGTTTGAGCGGTTAGAGCAGGGGTAGATATCCGTGACGGATTATGAGGCCAGATTTTCAGAGTTGTCACCCCATGCTCTTATGATATTACCCACCGATGTTGAGAGAGCTCGGAGGCTTGTGGAAGGATTGCATCCAGGTATTAGGTCCACCATGGATCGAGAAGTGGAGATGGGTACCCCGTACCAGCTTGTAGTCGGGATACCGAATGAGGAGCAAGGAGCAGGGTCAGCAGGACAAGAGGGTCAGATTTACAGGTGATTCCGGGGGTGCTCCAGCTAGGGGCAGGGGTCAGTTTGGAGGAAGTCGGTCCATCAGACCTTCATATGCAGCACCTCCACCACCTCCCCGAGGTTTCCCAGTTAGGCCCCAGTTCAGTGCCATGCCAGAGCGCTCCTATCGACCTCCAGCTATTCAGGGTTCTCCCAGTGGTCATTCCAGTCATCAGAGATCGTTCGATCCTTATTTCAGTGCTATGCCTGAGGGCTCTCATCGCCCTCCGACCATTCAGGATTCTTCTTCGGGTTAGCAAGATATATCATTTATGAGATGCTTCGAGTGTGGGAACTTAGGCCATATCAGGAAGAATTGTCCCAACTATAGGGGCAAGGTCGTGCACCAGAGTCACCAGCCTGCGGTTTCAGCACCAGCAGTTCGACCGCCTAGAGGTGGGGGTCAGGTTGGTAGGGGTCGTCCTAGAGGGGGGCCATTCCGGAGGGGGTCAGTCATCTCCGGCTCGTTCTGGGGAGCTCAGCCTTCAGGTGCTCCAGCCAGGTTTTATGCCTTTCCGGCTAGATCATATGCAGTTGCCTCAGACGCCGTGATCACAGATATTATCTTAGTATGTGGTAGAGAGGTTTTGGTATTGTTTGATCCAGGATTCGCTTATTCATATGTTTCAGCCTTATTTGCTCCTTTTCTGGATGTCTCTCGAGAGTCTTTGGGATCTCATATATATGTGTCCACTCCTGTGGGAGACTCTGTGGTGGTAGACCGGGTGTATCGGTCTTGTGTGATCACCTTCTGTGAGTTAGAGACCAAAGCTGACCTTTTATTGCTCGACATGGTTGATTTTGAGGTTATTCTGGGAATGGATTGGCTATCTCCTTATCATGTCGTGCTCGATTGCCATGCCAAGACAGTTACTTTAGCCATGCCTGAGTCTCCTAGGCTGGAGTGGACGGGTTCTTCAGCTAGCGCATCTAGCCGGATTATTTCATTCTTGAAGGCTCGACATATGGTCGAGAAGAGTTGTCTAGCCTATTTGGCTTATGTGCGGACACCACCGTCGAGTCTCCGACGATTGATTCCGTGTCAGTTGTTCGAGAGTATGCTGATGTATTTCCTTCGGATCTTCCGGGCATGCCTCCGGACCGTGATATTGATTTCTGCATTGATTTAGCCCCAGATACTCAACCTATATCTATTCCTCTGTATTGTATGGATCGGAAAGAGTTGAAGGAGCAGCTTGAGAAGTTGTTGGCTAAGGGTTTCATCAGACCGAGTGTTTCGCCGTGGGGTTCTCCAGTTTAATTTGTGAATAAAAAGGATGGATCTATGTGGATGTGTATTGATTACCACCAGTTGAACAAGGTTACCATTAAGAACAAGTATCGCTTGTCGCACATCGATGATTTGTTTGACCAGTTGCAAAGTGCTCATGTGTTTTTTAATATTGACTTGAGATCAGGGTATCATCAGTTGAGAATTCGGGCTTCAAATGTTTCGAAGACTGCTTTTCGTACGAGATATGGCCATGATGAGTTCATGGTGATGTCCTTTGGCTTGACTAACGCCCCAGCAGCCTTTATGGACTTGATGAATAGGGTGTTCGGGCCGTATATTTATTCCTTCATCATTGTCTTCATTGATGACATTTTCATTTACTCCCGTAGCCTGGGGGAGCACGAGCAGCTTTGAGAGTTGTGCTCCAGACCTTGCGAGAGAAGAAGCTATATGCCAAGTTCTCCAAGTGTGAGTTTTGGTTGGATTCCGTGGCATTTTTGGGGCATGTGGTATCCGGAGAGGGTATCAAGGTTGATCCTCAGAAGATCGAGGCAGTTCAGAGTTGGTCGCGTCCTACTTCAGCTACTGAGATCAGGAGCTTTTAGGGCCTAGTAGGTTATTATAGCCGATTTGTGGAGGGTTTCTCTTCTATTGCAGCTCCATTGACTAGATTGACTCAGAAGAATGCCCTGTTTTGATGGTCTGATGAGTGTGAGGCAAGCTTTCAGAAGCTCAAAACAGCATTAACCTCAGCGCTAGTTCTAGTATTGTCATCCAGTTCTGGGAGGTACACGGTGTATTGTGATGCCTCACGCATTGGCTTAGGGTGCGTGTTAATGTAGGAGGGGAGAGTTATTGCTTATTCTTCACGCCAGCTGAAGATCATGAGAAGAATTACCCTATGCACGATTTGGAGTTGGCAGCAATTGTTCATGCTCTTAAGATCTGGAGGCACTATTTGTATGGAGTGTCCTGTGAGGTCTATACCAACCACCGCAGCTTGCAGCACTTATTTAAACAGAAAGATCTTAATTTGAGGCAGCGCAGATGGCTTGAGTTGTTGAAGGATTATGATATCACCATTCTTTATCACCCGGGCAAGGCTAATGTGGTGGCAGATGCTTTGAGCCGGAAGGCTGAGAGTATGGGTAGTTTGGCTTATATTGCAGCGGAGGAGAGACCTCTAGCCTTGGACATTCATTCCTTGGCCAATCTCTTAGTGAGATTAGATCTTTCAGAGCCTCGTCGAGTTTTGGCTCATGTGGTTGCTCAATCCTCGTTATTGGGAGAGATTAAGGCCCGACAGTTCTATGATCCGTGCTTGGCAGAACTTCGGGAGACAGTGGTTTAGGGTAGGGCCAAGGAGGTTACTATTAGCGAGGATGGTGTTCTGAGACTTCAGGGCCCCTTATGTGTTCCTAATGTTGATGGCCTGAGGGAGAGGATTCTAGAAGAGGCACACAGTTCTTGATATTCTATTCACCCTAGTGCTACGAAGATGTATCGTGATTTGAAGCATCATTTCTGGTGGAGGCGAATGAAGGACATTGTAGAGTATGTGACTAGATGCCTCAATTGCCAGCAGGTTAAGTATGAGCACCAGAGGCCAGGAGGCCTACTTCAGCAGATGCCCATTCCTGAGTGGAAATGGGAGCGCATTGCTATGGACTTTGTGGTTGGATTGCCTCGGACTTCACGGAAGGTTGACACGGTTTGGGTCATTGTGGATAGATTGACCAAATCGGCGCATTTCATTCCAGTGGCTACTACATATTCATCTGAGAGGTTGGCCCAGATCTACATTCGGGAGATAGTCTGGTTGCATGGTGTGCCGGTGTCCATCATATCATATCGAGGCCCTCAGTTCACCTCGCGCTTCTGGAGAGCATTGCATAGTGAGATGGGCACCCAGATAGACCTCAGCACAGCATTTCATCCCCAGACTGATTGTCAGTCAGAGCGTACAGTTCAGATATTGGAGGACATGCTCAGGGCATGTGTGATTTATTTCGGGGGTCAGTGGGACCAGTTCTTGCCTTTGGCCGAGTTTGTTTACAATAATAGTTATCAGTCCAGCATTGAGATGGCACCATTTGAGGATTTGTATGGCCGGAAATGTCGTTCCCCTATCGGGTGGTTTGAGCCTGGCGAGGCTAAGTTATATGGCACCGACCTGGTGAGGGATGCCTTGGAGAAAGTGAAGTTGAATTCAGGAGAGACTCCGTACAGCACAGTTCAGACAGAAGAGTTACGCGGATCAGAGGGCGCGTGATGTATCATTTATGGAGGGATATAGGGTCCTGTTGAAAGTTTCGCCTATGAAGGGTATTATGAGGTTTAGGAAGCAGGGGAAGCTGAGCCCAAGGTTTATAGGTCCATTCAAGGTGTTGAGGCGCGTAGGGGAGGTTGCTTATGAGCTGGCCTTGCCTCCTATCTTATCAGGAGTTCACCCAGTTTTTCTTGTATCCATGCTCTGGAGGTACCACGCCGACTTCTCTCATGTGTTCGATTTCAGCACTATTCAGTTGGATGAGAGGTTGGGCTACGAGGAGGAGCCGATTGCTATTGTTGATAGGCAGGACTGCCAATTGAGGTCCAAGAGAGTTTCTGCCGTAAAGGTCCGGTGGAGGGGCCAACCAGTCAAGGAGGCGACCTGGGAGTCCGAGGAAGACATGCGGAGCAGATATCCACACTTATTCAACACTTCAGATATGATTCTAGACCCATTCGAGGATGAATGTTTGTTTAAGTGGTGGAGAATGTAATGACCCGACCGGTCGTTTTGCGTTATCGGATCCCGTTCCCCCAAATTAAACTTTGCATAGAGGCATTTTATGATTTATGACTTTCGGGGACTGGTGGTCCGGGATTCGGAGGTGTTTTTTGAGTGCAATAGGAACAATTGGTTTCTTAAGGTTGGCCTTTAAGGCAAAGTTTTACTTCGGTCAACATTTTGGGTAGACGACCTCGGAATCGAGTTTTGTCGGTTCCAGTAACTTCGTGTGATGATTTCGGACTTGGGCGTATGTTCGGATTGGGTTTCTGATGACCCGGGGTCATTTCGGCGCCCAATATTGAAATAAGAAGTTCCTTAAGTTCATATTTTGGTTTGGGGCATGTTTTGGTATTATCGAGGTCCGAACGAACTTCCGAGACTGGGAATAGTTCCGTTATGTTAATTATGACCTGCCTGCAAAATTTGAGGTCATTCCGAGTTGTATAGGTCGGTTCGGCGCGTCGCGAGCGAAGTCTAGAAAACTGAAAATTTCTAAGTTTGGTTCTTAGGGTTTGGGGTGTGATTTTGATTTTTAGCGTTGTTTTGGGTGTTCTGAAGGCTTGAGCGAGTCCGAATTATGATTTAGGACTCGTTGGTATATTTGGATTAGGGATCGGGTGGGCCCAGGTGCCTCCCGGGCACCTAACGAGGCTAAAAACCAGCTAAAACAACTGCTGGTGCAGCTGGTGCTGGTGTGATCGCAGGTGCAGTTGCCCAGCCGCAGGTGCAGTTGCCCAGCCGCAGGTGCGGGACCGCTTCTGCGGTCCCAGCCTCGCAGGTGAGGAAATCCAGGGAGCCCCCAGCCTTCGCAGGTGCGGAACCTTTTCCGCAGGGGCGGAAAATCTTCCGCTGGTGCGATCCCCAGCCCCCTCGCCAATTTGCACAATGCGGTCTTTTCCTCACTGGTGCGGGACCGCACCTTGGTCGCAGGTGTGCAAACCCACTGGAGGCATACCCCTTTTAATGTCTAAAACACGGGATTTTCTTCACTTTTCACATACACAACCTCCATTAGAGGACCCCCAAGCTAGAGCAGCATCCCCCACGGCCTAGGTAGTGCCAAGGTAAGTAATTCCTCTCTATTTTCCTAAATCTTTACATGGAATTCAACTAGAATTGATTACTAAAAACATCAAAAATCAAGAATTGGGTAGTACAAGTTAGGACTCTTAAGAATTTTATAAACCACCCAATATTAGCTATGCATTCCAGAAAATAATGACGTAATTATGATCCTTAGGCTTCAGGTGAGTGATCCCTTCGAGAAATTTTCAGAATTCGAGCATGTAGGCGCGGGGTTGGATTTTTAGAATTTCTCAAGAATGTCGAAATTTGGGTAGACTAGAATGATTTCCCTACTTTGAGCATGCATTGATGTTATTGAACTATATTTGGCTAGTTGCGAGCCGTCGAGGGTAGATTTCGGAGATTCGGGCGCATCCTTGATCCGAGGGTTTGTTTCATCGCGAGGTGAGTCTCCTTTCCAACCTTGTAAGGGGGAAATGTCCCCATAGGATCCTTGTTTGCTATGTATATGTGTTGTGGGGGGCTCCGTACGTACCAAGTGATGAGAGTCCGTACGTGGCGACTATATTGCTATGTCAGGTAGCTTTAGGACTCACGAGCATGCCACTATGTGCCTTATTTGTACCTTTTATGTGATAAGAGTTGAAATTAGTGTTGAGTTGTTATGGAAACATGAAACATTTTGATTTGGATCCCAGTTGGCTATTCGTGGTATTGACGCAGTCCTGTTGAGTTCACTGTTGAGTTGGTACACACATGTACTTGTATATATATACACTTGATATCGAGTCATCACACGAGTCGCAGGGATGATGCGCGATCATGGGATAGCTTATTATTATTATCGAGTCAGCACACGAGTCGCAGGGATGATGCGCGATCGTGGGATAGCTTATTATTATTATCGAGTCAGCACACGAGTCACGGGGATGATGCGCGATCGTGGGATAGCTTATTATATCGAGTCAGCACGCGAGTCGTAGGTGTGATTCGCGATCGTGGGATATCTTTATGACCCCAATCCATATGACCATCTTTATGACTCCGGCCGGTTGTCTTGTCCTGGTATGTGTATGATCACTTGAGTTTGAGTCATTTAATAAAAATTAGAGTGTCACCAATTGGTTAAGAGAAGATTTTTGGTACCTTTGTCACGCCCCGAAATCCCTCCATCAGGCCGTGATGGCGTCTAACGTTGAACCCGCTAGACAAGCCAACGTATATAAATAAACTAGAAAATTAACACCAATTTAATAGGATAAACTAAATGGTTCACTATTTAACAGCGGAATTTAAATGTGGTCTCAAGCTAAATAAGGATAACATAAAACAACAACACGTAAATTTCCCAAAACCTAGAGTCTCAAACTCACGAACTGTCTAAGAGTGCTAAATACAAGTCTGAAAAGAAATACATGTCTGCCTTCAAAACAAAAGGAAAAACAAGACAGAATCGAAGACAAAGGGGATAGAAGAGACGCCAAGGCCCACGAACGCCAGCGGGTATACCTTGAAGCCTTTATGATGAACTAGAAGACACTCCCACTAATGATGCCTTCCGGGTCCGGCTGCGTAATCTGCACAACATAAAAGAAGTGCAGGTGTAGCATCAGTACAACCGACCCCATGTACTGAGTATGTGCTTGGCCTAACCTCGATGAATTAGTGACGAGGCTAGAACCAGACTACCAAATAAACATGTGCAGTTCAGTTAAATAGATATACATATATACAACGAATAAGAAATATAGGGAGAAAACAATCAATAAAGGAAGGGGAACATGTTGTGGGGAGATAACAGTATCATATAGGAAATCTCAATAGGGAAAAGAACGTCAAAGCCAGCATATCAATAAGGACAAGAAATCAAAAACTTGCACGGCATCACCCTTCGTGCTTTTACTCTCGTCCTCATTGTGCGATGTATAATGTAATCAATGTGAATCATGGCACGGCATCACCCTTCGTACTTTTACTCTCTTCCTTCACTTTATAATCAATGAATATGGTACGGAATGGTTCATCGTACGGCACGGCATCACCCTTTGTGCTTTACACTCTTTCCTCACAATATCAACAATGCACGGCATCACCCTCCATGCTCTAAAACTCTTCCTCACCCAAACAGCAATCACAAACAAGGGCAAGGAAGTAAACAGAATAGAAATAGAAATCTCGTCAAGGGAACAACAACAGAAATCTCAACATCCCAGCAAGGGAGACAATATCAAACAATGCACGGCATCACCCTTCGTGCCTTACTCTCATTCTCACCAAGACAAGTGCACGGCATCACCCTTCGTTCTTTACTCTCATTCTCACCAAGACAAGTGCACGGCACCACCCTTCGTGCTTTACTCTCATTCTCACCAAGACAAGTGCACGGCATCACCCTTCGTGCTTTAACACTCTTCCTCACCTAAACAGCAATCACAAATAAGGAAAGGAAGCAAACAGAATAGAAATAGAAATCCCGTCAAGGGAACAATAATTCAACAATTAAATCCCGGCAAGGGACAATCAATATCAAAAGCAACAATGACCCGACAAGGGTATATTTCAATAACTCTTTCTTTCACTTTCATTTCCGTGATTTATTCTATCACTTGAGCCCATGCTCCAAAGGATGTAATATCTCATATTTCCTCATTATTCAATTCACAAATTGAGCCAATGCTGCAAAGACATACTATCTCATATTTCTTCATTATTCAATTCACAATTTGAGTCAATGCTCCAAAGACATACTATCTCATATTTCTTCATTATTCAATTCATAATTTGAGCCAATGCTCCATAGACATACTATCTCATATTTCTTCATTTCTCAATTCACAATTTGAGCCAATGCTCCAAAGACATACTATCTCATATTTCTTCATTATTCAATTCTCATTTGAGCCAATGCTCCAAAGACATACTATCTCATATTTCTTCATTATTCAATTCACATTTGAGCCAATGCTCCATAGACATACTATCTCATAATTTTTCACTTTTTTCAATTCACAATTTGAGCCAATGATCCAATGATCCAAAGATGTTTAAAGAATACAATTCCCTTCACATATTCTTCACAACATATAGAAATCATCAATTAGGCATGGAAATTACCACTAAATCAGAATATTCACAATATAAGGCCTCACGGTCATGCTAGACACCAATGTATAGATACTCGTTACCATGCCTATACATCGTACTCTACAATTAGCAAGTAGCAAATAAAGACTCAACTCCTATTCCCTCAAGCTAAGATTAGACCGAACACTTACCTCGGGTCCAAAGTATAGCAATCAACCTTCTAACACTGCTTTTCCTTTAGAATTTGACTCCGGAATGGTATTATCTTGCAAGACCAGGCCCAAAGCTCTTTAAAATGGTGGAAATCGCCTAAGGAAGGAGGTGAGAAATGAGTAAAATGGGTTTAAAACCCGTACTTAAACTCACTGCATGAACAATGATCGCACATGCGACCGCACCTGCGGTCTCGCACTTGCGAGGAGAACCTCGCACCTGTGAAACTGGGCTGGGGGTATGGGATCGCACCTGCGAAAGGGGAGACCACACCTGCGATCTCGGTCCTGGGAGAAATGCGATGCACCTGCGATGGACGGCCAGGCCACTGGTAATCGCACCTGTGATGCCTGGGACCGCACTTGCGGTCTCACACCTGCGATGCTGGGCAACCGCACCTGCGGTCACACCAGAGCAGGTGCACCAACAGCTGAGTTTTGCTGGTTTTTAGCCCCGATAGGTGCCGGGAAGGCACCTGGGCCCACCTGAGACCTAATCCAAGTATACCAACGAGTCCCAAATCATAATACGGACTCGCTCGAGCATTCGGAACACTCAAAACAATGTTGAAACTCGAAATCACACCCCCAAACTTCAAGAACCAACTTAGGAATTTTAAGTTTTCTAACCTCGCTAAAAACGTGCCGAACTGACCTATACATCTCGGAACGACACCAAATTTTACAGATTACTCACACAACATCCTACAAACTTCCTCGTGCGATCAAATTGCCAACACAACATCATACACATAGAATTAAACCTCAATATCCATGAATTCTATCAAATTTCATAAAACATCAAATTTTCCATTTTTATCTCCGAAATACGTTAAACGAAATTCGATTTCAACCAAACTTTACAGAAAGTGCTTAAACCATATATAAGACCTGTACCGGGCGCCAGAACCAAAATACGGGCCCGATACCATTACTTTCAAATCAGATTTCATTTCCAATTTCCTTAAATATTTCTAGAAAACAATTTTACTCAAAAATTCATTTCTCGGGCTTGGGACCTCGGAATTCGATTTCGGGCATACGCCCAAGTCCCATATTTTCCTACGGACCCTCCGGGACCGTCAAATCACGGGTCCGAATCCGTTTACCCAAAATGTTAACCGAAGTCAAATTTATTCATTTTAATATCAAATCTTAGTATTTTTCACAGAATTTCATATTTAAGTTATCCGGCTACGCACCCGGACTACGCACACAAATTGAGGAAATTAAAAATGAGGTTTTCAAGGCCTCGGAAGTACGGGATGGGTAATAACATAGGTGATGACCCTCTGGGTCGTCACAACCTTGTTGTCCCTTTTCATTTATTATCTAGTTTTTGTTATTTGCTATATACTTGTTGCTCACTGTTTTTCCATGCCTATTGTTTTAGCCATATTTCGTCATATATTATATTGCTGGACCTTAGTGAGTATCTAGTCGACCTCTCGTCACTACTCTTTCGAGTTTGGGCGAGATACTCACTGGGTACATATTTATTATGTACTAATGCTGCACTTTCTTCTTCTTTTTTTCTGTACTTGATTGTACAGGTCAGGAGGCTGGTACATCTTATTATCAGGCCGGCATTAGATACTGACTTGGGCTGAGTCGACTTCGTGGTGAGCTGCTCTTCCTGATGACCTCTGGCAGCACCCTGGAGTTTTCGTTTGTCATTTCCCGTCTATTTCTTTCAAACCATGGGATTGTGTACATATATGTTATCCTTGTATATTCAGATAGTTGCCTGTGATACTCGTGACACTAGTTCTTGGCACACACTTGCGTATATTTTGGGTTTTGGGCTGTATTTTCATACATATGCTTATCTTTTGGCTCATGTATCAGATGTCTTTATTTTTATGTCACAGGCTAATATCATGTTAATAAATGCCTAAAAGTGGTAAAAGTTGGAAATGGCAAGGGTAACACTTAGTGTAATTTATGTTGGCTTGCCTAACCCCGTTGTTGGGCGCCATCACGACCCGTGTGGGAATTTGGGTCGTGACACAATCCAAGGCATATCACAGCATAAACACTATCCCAAGCATGAAAATTACCCTCGTGCATGCTCATGGGATCAATCCCACGCATGTGCGCCACCCATAGCACGTAACTATCATAAATAACTCAAGCAACTAGTGCCTCAACCAAGTTTAGGTAATATACTTACCTCAAGAAAGCCAAATCAATACTCTAGAAGTTCCATCACGCACGAATTGACATCCGAACAGCTTAAAACTATCCAAAAGAAACAAAAATATCAAATAATGACATAGGAATCAAACACAAACGATAAAGGTCGAATATTCAATCAAATACTCAAGTCAACCAAAAATTCAACTCGATCACGCACCTCAAAACACGACAAAACCCATAAATTCCGTCAACGCATTCGAATACGAGTCCAACCATACTAATATCGCTCAAATCCCACTCTGAATCGATGTTCAAAACCCAATTATTCACTTTAGAACAAATTTGACAAATACCCCCAATTCCTCTTTTAGATACATCAACCAAATGCCAAAATCGAATATAGAATCATGAAAACTAATCATAACTTAGTCAAAAATACTTACCCCTATCCAAATCGTGAAAATCGCCTCAAGAATCGCCCAAATTCAAGTTCCCAAAATCAAAATGTGATAAAAATAGCTCAGCCCTCGAATATATAAAATCAGCCCATGGATGTCGCACCTGCAACTAAATAACCATTTATGTGGTACCGCATATGCGGCCATGACCCCGCTTCTACGAGATGCCTCACCTTATCTCCCGTCACTTCGCGCTTATGCGCTCAAGGAGTCGCTCCTGCGGACGCACATATGCGCCCAATACTTCACATCTGCTATCTTCTCATCCTCCAGTCAAGTTTTGCTTCTGCGATAATGAGTCTGCATCAGTGGACTCGCATTTGCGACCAACCCTGTGCAGATGCGGAAGCACCAGAACCAGAAAATTCTATCAGCAATGCAACATAGTCCAAAATAAATCCGAAATCAATCTGAAACACACCCGAAGCTCCTGGGACCCTGTCCAAATATACCAACCAATCTCAAAACATAGCACGAACCTACTCGAGGCCTCAAATCACTCAAAAAAACATCAAACCCATGAATCATCAATCAAGATCAATCTCTTAAATTCATAAACTTTAAATTTCGAACCAAGCGTCTGATTCAAGCCTAACCAATCTGGAATCCAACCAAACTTCGCATACAAATCCCGAATGACAAAACAAACATATTCCACTTCCTGAACAACAATCCAAATCTGATAACATTGAAGTCAGGTCAAACCTATGAACTTTTCAAACCTTCAAATTGTCAACTTTTGTTAATTAGAGCCAAAACCTTCTACAAATATCTAAATGCAAGTCCGATCTTATGCCCAAGTCTTAAATCACCATTCGAACCTAACAAAACTATGAAAATTCTGATCTGAGGTCAAATACATAAGATTCAAACTCAGTCAACTCTTTCAACTTAAAGCTTCCTAGTTGAGAATCATTTTTTCAAATCAATCCTGTACCACCCGAAAACCAAAACCGATCACATACGCAAGTTATAATATCTCATATGAGACTACTCAAGAATTCAAACCACTGAACAAAATGCAAATACTCAAAACGACTGATCGGGTCGTTACGAAAACCTTCATATAGATAATACCACGCTCGTATAATATTTTTCTCATCCGTGATTAACTCTGGCTTGCAAAATGATGACCAAATTAATCACTAGTGAGCTATAAGTCTTTAAATCTTACAAAACTTTACAGGGCTTTACATGAGTAAGAAATAATAGATACTTATGTGGTACAAAATTTTAAAAAGAAAGATTTTTCAAATCTCAAAAATGAAATGCATCACATAAATTGGTACAAAAGTAGTGTCAATTTACACATTTACCAAATATGAATTTATAATCTAATTTATGAAATTTCTATCACTGACATAATATATGAGGCCTATAGTAAATAAAAGATAAAAACATGAAGAACTCTTTCTGTTACACCCCATATTTTCGTATGTGAAAGTACACCATAAACAAATTGATATAAGCACGGAAATGAGATATTACATTCCGCATTTTCATACATTAAAGTTTCGTCGTAAGCTAATCACGTAAGTTCAGGGATGAGATTTTCTTGAGACTATAAGCATTATGCTATTTACAACAAGCAATAAGTAAGTGTCGTGAAGGTTAAATGGTAAACGAATCAAAGAAAATGAGTTTCGTCGAAGGTGTTCAATTTGTAATATAATACGATCCGAGCCATAATACCTGGTGTTTATAGACTAATGCCACACAAGGTACCCCATGATCATGATAGTAGGGTACATAAAGTGTGTTAAAAGTGAGTAGTACTTTAAGTAATTTGAGATAATTTTTAATTATGTGGGTAATTAGTTAATTATTGGGTAATGGGAGATTACCTAGTTAATTAAGAGATTATTGGGTGATTAATTAAGCACACTTAGATAAGAATTAACCTCATACGTGGTAGCAAATCAATCCCAATGTGATGACTCTTTAGTTACAAAGCAAGGTGGCATAATTAGGAGAATTGGGCAAAAATTCATTCTTATCAAACGGGGCCCACAACCACAAAAATAATACATCTCCCTACATTATTAAAATGAGAGATTATGGTGCTAAATAATGGAGGGAATGCTTCAGCAAAAATCATATTTTCCAATAAGCAACGTGATTTACTTCAAACAATTCATACGAGACTTCTTACCATAATAGCAACGGGATTTTGCGATTCTAAGGAAGTACGGTGCAATCTTTCTCAAGAATAGCATACGGATTTTCCCCTACTTTAATCCACCGTTACGTGTTGTCGCAATTGATGTGTATTATAGGGATTTCCAAGAGAATCGGCTCAGGTATGTTAAGGCTATCTCTTCTTTCTTTTTGGCATGATCTATACGACACGAACGAAACGAGCAAATGCACAAATTCCATAAATGACTCTATTCATAAAAGTATTAGAGATGTCTATGTTCTTGAACTCCAATATGTCTTATTATTCTATCGCCTGTACATGGGTTTCAGAAAATACGTAAATTGATAAAGTTTGTTTCATGATATTAATCAGAGGTATAATGGTCTTATGATGTTCCGAGAAATTTTATTAACGTACTTCTCATGCATTGCATTCATTTATACATGTACATTGACCCATGGCCAGATGGCGTTATATATGCGTATATATGTATATTATATGTATATGGGATATGAAAAAGGTTATGGCGTTATATACGCACCACCACCTGATCAGTTGGTATACGTTGATGATTTTGCCCACATTGGCCGAGGTGATATGATGGGATTCCCTCAGATTCTTGATGATGTTATGAACATATGTACCTATGCACGACATGACATTCATATGTATATGCATGACACTATAAGTATTTCATGATTTACACAGATATCCAGACTTACAGGATGAGTCATATACTCCGTGTTTCTTCCATGTCTTTTATATACTTATTTATGTGCCTTACATACTTGGTACATTATTTGTAATGACTTCCCTTTTACCTGGGGACGTTGCATTTCATGCCCGCAGGTCCCGATAGACAGGTTGAGATTCCTCCAAGTAGGTTGTCAGCTCAGCTGAAGGTGTTGGTGCGCTCCATTTGCTCTGGAGTTGCTTATTTGGTTTGTATGATTTAGACATGTATTGATTGGTATGTCGGGGCCCTGTCTTGGCCTTATGACGTTTATTTACCCTTAGAGGCTTGTTAACATATGTCATGTACATGTAAGATTTTATGGCCTTATCGGCCTATGTTCAGTGTATGAGTGATTATTTTGGCCTTATGGGCCCGTACGTCATACGTATAAGTTTGGATTACATGTTGGGTCGTCCAAGGTCAAGTATTTCCCCATGTTTTATTATAGTTATCCTACGACAGCCTCTCTGGCTCATTTACCTATGATAGTATGATAAGAAAGATACATTTACGTAGGTACTCGGCTGAGTAAGGTACCGGGTGCCTGTTGCGGCCCATCGATTTGGGTTGTGACACTTTCACCCGGTATATCTTGTGAGTGAGAGAAACTCTGAATCTCTCTCCAAAATAATAATGTTATGGATAAAGTAACCACCACAGTAGAACCCTCTCCCCATAACTCCCCTCCCCCCCCCCCC
>ML404412.1:444-17367 GCA_005239525.1 Nicotiana knightiana | reverse complement strand
AAAAAAAAAAAAACCATCGGATGGGACTCACAAACATATGGAAGAAGACTCAACTTCATCACGTACAATGAAATGCTTCTTGATAAGAATGAAATCAATTAATCTTAGTATTGTGAGAATGAACCGAATACAAATGACACCACAGACAACGGGAAATAGAAAGTTTCCCCTATTCCATTCACATGAAGATAAGAACCGCCTATACCACCCATGGCGATTCTCCCTTATCATCAAAGTATTTGGCTTTAGGTTATCCCACCAATACCTCCTTCCAAACTTGTTTATCTTTGGAAACCATGTGAACAGTTAATCTTAATTGATTTAGGATATGATTTTTTCATTGTCAAGTTTGTACTAAAGGAAAATATGGTGAAAGCACCACATCAAGGGCCATGGTTCAGAGATGGCAATTTCCTTTTCATAAAACGATGGGCTCCAAAATTTGTCCTAGAGGCAGAAACCCTATCATCCACTACTATATGAATTCGCTCGCCACAACTCCATACAGAGTTCTATGATAAAGAAATCCTAAAAAAAAGTTGGTTGGAACTAAGAGAGCTACTTAAGGTAAATACATGCACCGCACCCACCCTTAGAGGGTTGTATGAAAGAATATGCATTCAAATACCCCTAGAAGTCCCTATGGAGACCTCAGTGATCATTGGAGACAACAAATAAGTGGTTGCTTCTGAAGATGAAGGGATTATGTGTAAGGGTTATGGGAGAATAGGCCACATAGTAAACTCATGCAATCATGGGATACCTCCCCAAACTCCATCTCAAGTTAAACCTGAATGTTCCAAAGTAAGGAACACACAGATAGTGGAAGATGAATGGAAAATAGTGAATTTTCCAAGAAGAAAAAAGACCAGTAATTTCACTAGCCAAGGGCAAGCATAAGTGGCAAAAGACCACAACCACAACAGAGAAACGGGGCACGGGATCAAGGTAAAAAGGTTTGATACATCTCCTAGTAACTTTCTAAAAACTAAGACTTTTAAATACAAAAACCAAAATAGTTTTGAAATAATCAGAGTTCATAAATCGGAAAAAGCAACATCAGATAACGAGAATAAGACTAACTGGAACAGTACTAACTTTTTTCTAGTTTTTCTAAGGCCCAATCCCCACAGGACCAGCCCAAATCTAACAGAAAAAGAAATACAGGACCCAGTTCAGAGGAGACCCACATCATCTTGGACACTAACCCCAATAAAGAACCAAGCCTTTTGAAAGTGTCCCCTATCTCACAAAACAAAACCCTGAAAGACACAGGACCAGAATCTACAATTGGGGTTATGACGAAAGAGCCATCGTTGTCCCACAACAACAAACATAAGCCACTATAGGGGTCCAACTCTAAAAGGGGAACACACACCCTACCAAAATGCACTACACAGTAGATACTCATCACCTATTCACCCCCAACCTGACCTCCCTATGGAAGAAATCCCACCATAATCCATGGCTAATCAAGTGCAATACCTGCAAAACCATCAATCTCAGGTGATATGACACTTCCCGTCGCGTCACAAAGATTTATCATTAATTCTATATCCCCGATATTAGTTGCAAATACCAAAAATGTGCATATAGAAACCTATTTTAATCCAAGTTTAGGACCTATTTTTATCAAAATCAGCCATCAAGATCCATCAAAGATACAAAGCAAAGAAACCCAAAAATGCCTCAATCCCAACCACTACCAATTACCATCACCATCACACCCCTACCACTGGACCACGCACCAGCATCGTGGCTGGAACTAGCACTAACTAGGCAGGGACTCAATTACAACTTTCTTTTGGGAAATTAACTAGTGATACTCATTATCCAAAACCCAGCACACCTGGCGCGAGTAACAATGGTGGCAATGAATTAGGGATTGGCTAGCTTTGGAACCTAGCTATAGAAATCAATGATTCTTTAGAGCAGCAATCAAAGCAACCACCACAGAATATCTCCACAGATGTCCAACAATATCATACAGCAGACTTTTCTCGATTCCCTTCTTCTCGAACCTAGCAATTAAAGATCAAGTAGCAAGCCCCAACTTCACCATGATGGAGCACTAGGATCAACGGGAAGATTCTCTTTTTGTTCCAGTAGGGGATAAAGCAAATTAACCTCGGGGAAACATGGAAAAGCAAATAAACTGAACATTGGATCTACTAAAGGTCAAGAACAACAAAGAAGTGGAACAATCGAAGAGAAACTGTGGACCATTGAGGACAAACTCCCTTCTTCTAGACACTGTAAGGGAGATAGACTTCAATGTGGACTGCAGCGAGATATTAATCCTCATATACCCCAAAGCCCGTACAAAATGTGGGATGGGGATAGAGATTCATCAGAGTTAGGACTTGGAAAAACCACTAGTCATTCTAACCCTAGTTCTACACAACACACGTTCATAGAAGAAGGAGTCATATCCACAGGGGAAAGACAAGGCATAGATCATAGAAACTCCAACACACCCATAGTTACTAATGAACTACATCATATAAAATGTTAGGGAAGGGAACGATGCAGAGTTTTGTAAGCACTATGTAGCGATGGTGCAACTGTACAAGCCCATGATGATGGTCCTTCTAAAGACCATAATGGACAACCACAAAAAGATAATAGAGGAGCTACAGCTTGATTTTCACTTTCAATTCTCAACTATTGACAAGTCTGGAGGCACTATCATCATGTGAAAGGAGGATGTTCTATTGTGATGACCCGATAGGTTATTTTGAGTACTAGATCCTCTTTATATATTCCTTGGCCTTATTTAGGTTTATTTGATGATTTATAACTTGCGTGTATGGTCCGTGTTATTTAGAAAATGAGTTTTTAAGTTGAAAATATTAAGTTTTGATGATCGATGCTTGATATTTGATATTGTTTTAATGATTTAAGATAGAGAGAAAGTTTGAATGATAATATTACACTTGTGTGAATATTCGGATTGAAGCCCGAGGGGCTCGGTTGAGTTTTGGATTTGTTTTGGCTAAGTTGGGAGTGAATGTTGGGTTGCTGGTGTGCACTGCTAGCAGAGTTCACATTTGCGATGTACTCCTCGCAAATGCGTGCATCAGTTTTGTGAGTGGTTGCCAAGGGGGACTAGGATTTGGCACTTTACATTTGCAAAGTGCGAGTCGCATTTGTGATTGGTGGGATCATCGTGTTTGCGACTATGGTGTCCCCATTTGCGACACTAGGCCTGGTAGAGCAACTTCACATTTGGGAAGCTTGGCTCGCATTTTCGATGAAAGGGACCTTTACAAATGAGAAGGATATGTCGCTTTTCCGACCATTATTTGGCTGGGAAACTAATCACATTTTTTATCAGTGGTTCGTTTTTGTGATGGTCAAAATTGCGACACTTCAGTCGGATAAAAGTTGGGAATTTCGAGACTTAGCTCATTTTACCAATTTTTCAACCCTAAACTCTATAGAGGCATTTTTTGGAAAGCATTTTATTTCAAAATTTATTGGTAAGCAACTTTAACTTGTTTTCAATCAATTTTAGTTGCCTTTTCATGAATTTTATTGTCAAATCGATGAATTTCAAGTTAGCAATTAGGGGCTTTAGGTAGAATTTAGGAATTTGGTAAAAATGAGATTTAGACCTCGAATTGAGGTCGAATTTCAAAACAAATCACATTTATTCGAGCATGGAAGTGAATGGGTAACCGGGATTTGGTCCTAATTTCGGATTTCAACCACGTGGGCCCGAGTTGACTTTTTTTTACTTTTTCAATTATAACACGATCGAATCTTTTCATCTGTGGATAGCTTCTAAAGCTTATTTTGAATTACGTGAACGATGTTTGAATTGATTCGATTGGTTTGGAGGCTTGTTCTAAAGGAAAATATGTGGTTGATTGTTAATTGTATTCCGAAAAGAGATAATTATCGTGGTTAACCTTGACTTGATAGAATTAGGACTTGAGATTTGTTACCTTATTTATGTGTGGGGCGGCGTATATGCAAGGTGACAGTGTATATGCGTTGTCATGGGTTTAAGCATGCAGACTGGACTATTTAATTACATGTTTTCGATTATATCATACCTTCTTTTATTCCATGTTATTACTCGTTTCATGCTTTAATTGCTACCTGCCTTGCTAAATACATGTCTTCACTTGCTACATGCGTCTATTTGCTATATGTTCCATGTATCCATGCTTTTATTTATTGTCTGTTTTTGCTTGTTTTGTGCTCCACATATTATTAGATAGATGTTATTACTTGGTTTGTTCCTTTACTTGTTTATTTGCCTTTACTTGATTTATGTTTCACTTAAAACTGTTATATTAGATTGTTTTAGAGAATTTATACGTTTTGGTTTCATTTTTATGTACGTTATGCGATATGTCGTAATTGATTGTAGTATTTTATGTATGTATATGTATGTGTGTGTATATATATATATATATATATATATATATATATATATATATATATATATATATATATATATATATATATATATATATATATATATATATATATATATGTATGTATGTGTATGTGTGTGTGTGTCGATCGGGTTGCACGCTGCAACGATATTATATATATGTAGATCGATTTTCTTATCGCAATGGTATTATTATTATATATGGATCGGATTGCATGTTGTAACGGTGTTATTATTATATATGAATCGGGTTGGACACTGCAACGGTATAACTATTATATATGGGTTGGCTTGCATGCTGCAATGGTATTATACAGATATGTGGATCAATTTTCACGCCACAAAAGTATTAGTATGATAAATATGGATCGGGTTATGGCTACAACGGAGAAGTTGTATTATGGTTATTCTTGGTTGTTGGTTTTCTGCTACCATATTGTGTTGTGAAGTAGTGATGATATTCAAGGGCCCTCTGTTATATATTTATTATTTCGGTTATCATGTTAATTAGTTGTTTTCTCTACTCCATTATTGCTTTTCTATTATGCTTGCACAAGTTTATAGTGAGTGTCTTGTCATAGCCTTGCCACTACTTCGTCGAGGCTAGGCTAGGCTCGGCACTTATGGAGTACATGATGTCGATTGTACTTATACTATACTTATGCACTTCTTGTGCAGACACCGGTGTTGGTCCTAATGGAACGTAGCGGAGATTGCTCGGAACCGTCCTTTTCAGGAGACTTGAGGTAGAGCTGCATGGCGTTTGCTGACCATGAAGTCCCTTTCCTATATATTTTACTATTTATTTTATTTCAGACAGTTGTATTTCATTTCAGACTATATTTTTAGTATTCTAGCAGCTCATGTACTTGTGACACCAGTTTCGAGGATTATACTAGACAACGATGTTTATGAATTCCATTATTTATTTCAAAATATTTCAGTTTTAATATCTTAATAATTTGCTTTTAAAATTGTTAAATTGATTATTGTTTAGCTAATGTTGACTTTCAAAGAAAGCGTATATTAGGCGCCATCGCGTCCTCGTGGTTGGGATTTTGGGTCATGACAAGTTGATATCAGAGCACTAGGTGTCATAGGTCTCACGAGTCATGATGAAGCTCAGTAGAGTCTTGATTAAAGGTATAGAGATGTCTCTATTTATCTTCTAGAGGTTATAAGTCTTTAGGAAACTTCACTTTCTTTCTTAATCTATCATGCAACTTTGTTCTATCAAGAGTTTTGAATCATTCTACTCTTATTCTCTCACAGATGATGAGGACACGTACAAAATCCTTAGATGATCAGGAGTCAGAGCCCCACACTGCAGCCACTACCAAGGTAGGGGCGAAGGCCAAGGTAGAGGTAGAACTTAGCCTAGAGCACGCGTAGCGGCACCGGTTGTCAAACCTCTAATAGAGTAGGATGATGAGATCTCTATTCCCACCAAGTCAGTAGGACCAAATCAGGTCCCAGAGGGGTTCATTGCTACCCCAATACTTCAGGACGCCTTAATCCGCATGGTTGGCTTGATGGAGAGTATGGCCAAGGCCGGTGTATTTTCTGTGGCACTAGTCATTTCTCAAGCGGGGGGGACCCTAGACTCCCGCTACTCACACTCCAGAGTAGGTGGCTCACGGGTATCAGATCCTAGCATTTTTACCGGTCGGGACAGTTTAGCTTGTTGTTGCTGCATATCCCAAGGAAAGACCCACGATGTCAGCTGAAGGGCTGAAGATGTTGGACAAGTTCACAAAGTTGTTTTTCCCCAACTTTAGTCTCACACCTTTTGAGGACCGCCAGGATTTTTTGGATTGTTTAAATGAGATATTGTGCAATATAGGATAGTGGAGTCCAATGGAGTTGATTTCACAGTATTTCAGATGCATGGTTTTTCCAAGAGGTGGTGGACGATGTATTTTCAGAGCAGGCCAGCAGATTCACCTCCTCTCACATGGGCTTAGATGTCATAGTTGGTTTGGGAGAAGTTCATTCCCTTCACTCAAAGAGAGGAGTTCCATAGTCAGTTTAAATGCCTTCAGTAGGTAGCATGATCGTTACTTAGTATGAGACTATATTTTTAGATTTATATAGCCATGCAGTTATCCTGATCCCTAATAAGAGGGAGAAGGTGCAGAGGTTCAAAGATGGCCTTACATATCGCATCAGGCTTTAGATGGCCAAAGAGACCGATGATGATATTTCTTTCACTTAGGTAGTGGAGATCGCCAGGAGGATTGAACAGATCAGAGGTCAGGCTAGGGAGACGACCTCTAACAAGAGTCCCCGTCATTTTGGAAGATTCAGTGGTGCCTCGTCTGGAGACAGGGGTTCTTTTGTTAGAGGCCATCTTGTCAGGATGGTTTAGTCAACTCTACAGGTCATCCATGGTAATTTTTTCAATCGTAGTGCTTATGGACCTTGATCCGATCAGCTAACATTTAGTGCACCTTCACCTCCCATTAGTGTATTACCGATTCAAAGCTATCATGGTGGTTATTCGGGTTGTCATCAGTGTCATATTCTGCAGCCACGACAGCCAAGTGAGTGCTTTGATTGTCGACTTACAAGTCATATGAGGAGGTATTGTCCTAGACTTTAGAGAATCATGCCACAGTATGGTACTCGTGCCATAATTTTGGCACAGGTTGCTCCACGACCTGCTCAGCTAGAGGCAGGGGTCAGGTAACCTGATGTGGAGGTCAGACAGTTAGAGGTGGAGGTCAATTAGTGAGAGTCCACTCGAGAATTAGAGGCCAAGTTAGTGGGGCTCGGCCTCGTTGTTATGCATTTACAACTAGACATGTGGTGGAGTCATTTGATGCAGTTATTACAAGTATTATCCCAATCTATCATAGAGATGTTTCCATGTTGTTGGATCCGGGTTCTACATATTCTTATGTGTTTTCATATTTTGCTTCACATTTGAGTATGCCTCGTGTTTCTGTTGATGTTCCTATTTTTGTGTCTACACTGGTTGAAGATTCTATAGTAGTTGATCGGGCGTATCGGCCTTGTGTTGTTACTTTTAATAGTTATGATATCATAGTTGATCTTTTGTTGCTGGATATGGTGGATTTTGAAGTTATTCTTGGTATAGATTGGTTGTCCCAGTATCACGTTATCTTGGATTGTCATGCCAAGATTATGACTTTAGCCATGCTGGGGTTGACTAAATTAGAGGAAAGGGATTCTCGCTCACTCCACTAGCAGAATGGTTTCATATTTCAAGGCTCGGCATATTGTCGAGAAGGGGTGTTTGGCGTATTTGGCTTATATTTGTGATTCTAGTATGAAGGTTCCTTCTATGAACTCAGTATCAGTTGTGAGTTAGTTTCCTGAGCTGTTTCATACAGATTTGATAGGTATGCCACCCGATAGGGATATTGACTTTTGCATTGATTTGGTTTTGGGCACCCGGCATATTTTTACTCCACCGTACCATATGACTCCAGCTGAGTTATACCAATCGAAGGATCAATTGCAATATTTGCTCGACAAAGGATTCATTAGATCGAGTGTTTCACCTTGGGGGTGTGCCGGTGTTTTTTGTTAAGAAAAAAGATGGATCGATGAGGACTTGAATAGAATATCGGTAGTTGAACAAGGTCACTATTAAGAACAAGTATTCATTACCTAGGATTGATGATTTATTTGACCAACTTCAGGGTGCCAAGGTATTTTCTAAAATTGATATGAGATCTGGCTACCATCAGGTAAAGATTAGGACATTGGATGCCCCTAAGACAACTTTTCGGACTCGCTATGGTCATTACGAGTTCTTGGTGATGTCATTTGGCTTGATTAATGCCCCATTAATCTTCATGGATTTGATAGACCGTGTGTTCAAGCTTTATTTGGATTCTTTCATGATTATATTCATTAATGATATTCTGGTTTACTCTCACAGTAGAGAGGAGCTTGAGCAGCACCTATGGATTGTAATTCAAACTTTGAAGGATCGTCAGCTATATGCCAAGCTTTTGAAGTGTGAATTATAGATAGACTCGGTTGCCTTTTTGGGTAATGTTGTGTCTTATGAAGGTATCAAGGTGGATCCTAAGAAGATTTAGGCATTTTAGAACTGTCCTAGACCCACTTTAGCTAAAGAGATTTAAAGCTTCTTGGGTTTGGCAGGTTACTATCGCTAGTTCGTGGATGGGTTTTCATTTATCTCAACCCCATTGACCAAGTTGACACAGAAGGGTGCTCTTTTTAGATGGTACGACGAGTGTGAGGCAAGCTTTCAAAAGCTCAAGACTGCATTGACTATAGCCCCAGTATTGGTGTTTCCTACAAGTTCAAGATCTTACACTATGTATTATGATGCATCTCGTATTGGACTTGGCGCGATATTGATGTAGGACGATAGGGTGATTGACAACGCATCTCATTAGTTGAAGGTTCCTGAGAAGAATTAACATGTGCATGATTTGGAGTTGGAATCCATTGTTCACGCGCTCAAGATTTGAAGGCATTATCTATATAACATTCTATGTAAGGTCTATACCGACCATCGGAGTCTGCAGCACTTGTTCAAGCAGAAGGACCTTAATTTGCGGCAGTAGAGATGGTTAGAGTTACTAAAAGAGTATGATATCACCATATTATATCATCCTGGGAAGACCAATATAGTGGTCGATGCATTGAGTAGGAAGGCAGAAAGAATGGGAAAAATGACATTTTTACCGGAAATGGAGAGGCCATTAGCCATGGATGTTCTGGCTTTATCCAATCGGTTTGTGAGGTTAGATGTTTCAGATCCTAGTAGGGTTTTTGCTTGTGTTGTGGAACAATCATTGCTGTTGGAACTTATCAAGGAATAATTGGTGGCTATTCTCGACCGGCAGGTTCGAAAGTTGAGATCTAATAGTTTTATTTCTGTGAAAGTGCATTAGAGAGGTTAGCCAATTGAGAAGGCTATGAGGGAGTCCGAGTCCAGTATAAGGAGTAGATACTCGCATATTTTTACTAGTGCAGGTACATTTCTATGTTCATTCAAGGACGAACGTTTCTTTTAGAGGTGGAGAATGTGATGACTCGATAGGTTGTTTTGAGTGCTAGATCCCTTTTTTGTGTTTACAGACCTTTTGTAGATTTATTTGATGATTTATGAGTTGCGTGCATGGTCCGTATTATTTTCCAAAAAGTCTATATGTGAAATTTTGAAGAAAATGTGATATTTTGCTTTAAAATGAAGTAGGTTGATCACCGTCAATGTTTTCAATAAACGACCTCGGATCGGTGTTTTGACGATTTCGGTAGGTTCATATGATGTTTTTGGACTTGAACACATGTTTGTTTGGGGTCCCCGATGACCAAAGGCCATTTCAGTGCATTATGTAAAAAATTAGAAAAATGAGTTTTTAAGTTGAAAATCTTGAGTTTTGATGATCGGTTCTTGATATTTGATGTTATTTTAATGATTTGAGTTAGCGAGGAAGTCTATATAATGTTATTACACATCTGTGAATGTTTGGATTGGAGCCCAAGGTTCTCGGTTGAGTTTCAGATGTGTTTTGGCTAAGTTGAGAACTGTTGTTGGATTGCTGGTTTGCACTTCCTACAGATCTTGCATATGCGAGGTATTGCTTGCAAATGCGAGCATCGCTTTTACGAGTGGTTGCTCACATTTGTGAAGACAGACAGGGATTGGACACTTCATATTTCTAAAGTCTGAGTCGCATTTGCGATTGGTGGATCATCGCATTTGCGACTATGATGTCGCATTTGCAATACTGGGCCTAGTAGAGCAGCTTCGCAGTGGCGAAGCTTGGTTCTAGCGATGGATGAGACCTTCGCAAATGCGAAAGATATGTCAAGGTGACGAGTGTATATGTGTTACATGATTTAAATGTTGGGACGACATATTTGCAAGGTGACGAGTGTATATGTGTTATCATGTGTTTAAGCATGCGGGGTGGATTATTTAATTGCATGTTTTCAACTATATCATGCCTTCTTATATTCCATGTTATTACTCATTTCATGCTTTAATTGCTACATGTATTTATTTGTTAAATATAATTAGACATCTCTATAACAACATCCCTGTATAACAGTCATTCACTATAAAAATCAAGTTTCCTCAGACACAATTGTTTAAGTTAAATTTTACCTCTTTATAACAACGTCTTACCTATAACAACAACAATCATATTTATAGCAGAATGCTCTTTGTAAAAATACCCCTCTATAACAATCATATAGAAGCTTTAAAATTACTAATAGTAATTCTAAAAATATGCACACAATCTTTTCTATTAAACAAAGCTTTTATCTTGCTTATGATATAAGATTTGAAAATTTGTACACGATATCTTTTCCATTAGACAAATTCCAAAAACTTTTTAGAAAGAAAATTTAATTGTTAAGCTCTTAGATTGTCTTCAAAGGAAAGCTATTGGATACCTTTTTGCTGAATCTTTGGACACGAATCTTCGTCAATTCAAGCGGTTTATTGCTAGTAAGAGAATGAAATCTACGAAACAAGCTACAATACAAAGTTCTTCCATCAATCTTGAAAGAATTTATTTTTCTAGGTAGCTTTAAAATATCTTCATTAGAGTATAAATCTTTATACATTTAGTTATGAATTTATTAATAATGTATTTTCTTTCTTCAATATTTAACTAGTGAACTATGCATATATTTTAAAATTTTAAACTTGAATAATTATTTTATCTTTTATATGTAACTTTAAAAAAGGAAAAATAATTAATTTGTGGATAATTTTATCTATAACAACCAAAAATACTTAGACATCAAATGATGTTATAGGTGTATAATAGCCATTCACTATAAAAGCTAAAAAATCATAACAAACGAGGTTGTTATAGAGAGGGTTGACTGTACATGTCTTCACTTGCTACATGCCTCTATTTGCTACATGTTCCATGTATCCATGCTTTTATTTATTGTCCGTTTTTGCTTGTTCTATGCTCCACATATTATTACTATTACTTGTTTATGCCTTTACTTATTTTATTGCCTATACTTACTTTATATTTCACTTTAAACTATTATATTGGATTGTTTTAGAGAATTTATACATTATGGTTCCTTTTTATGTATGTTGTGACATATACCGTAGTTGGTTGTAGTGTGTGTGTGTGTGTATATATATATATATATATATATGTGTGTGTGTGTGTGTGTGTGTGTGTAGATCGGGTTACACGCCGCAACGATATTATTATTATTATTATTATTATTATTATTATTATTATTATTATTATATATGGGCCGGATTTCACACCGCAAAAGTATTACAATTATATATGGGTCGGGTTTCACACTGCAACGCTAATATACAGATATGTGGATCGGATTACACGTCGCAACAGTATTAGTATGATATATGTGGGCCAGGTTACGCGCCGTAACGGAGAAGTTGTATTATGGTTGTTCTTGGTTGTTGATTTTGTTACTGTATTGTGTTGTAAAATTGAGTAGTGATGTTATTTTGGAGCCCTCTATTATTTATTTCTTAAATCAGTTATTATGTTAATTAGTTGTTTTCTCTTTTTCGTTATAGATTTTCTATTTATACTCGCACAGATTTTTAGTGAGTGTCTTGTCATAGCCTCGTCACTTCTCCGTCGAGGTTAGGTTCGGCACCTAAGGAGTACGTGGGGCTGGTTATACTCATACTATACTTTTGTACTTCTTGTGCAAATCACGGTATTGGTCCCAACGATGCATAGTAGAGATTGCTCGGACCCGTCCTTTTTAGGAGACTTGAGGTAGATATGCATAGTGTTCGCAGACCCTGAAGTCCCCTTCATATCTATTTTACTTTTTGTTTCATTTCAGACAGTTGCATTTTATTTCTGACTGTACTTATAGTATTCTAGCAGCTTATGTACTTGTGACACCAGTTTCTGAGATTATACTAGACAATGATGGTTATGGATTCCATTATTATATTTCAAAGTATTTCAGTCTTAATATCTTAATAATTTGCTTTTAAAATTATCAATTGATTAATTGTTTAGCTAATATTTTCCTAGCAAGCGGATGATCATGGCCTCGAGGTTAGGATTTTGGGTCGTGACATCGATAGATCAAGAAAGTCTCCACTACCCCTCAAGGTATTCATGTCATGATGAAGGTAAAATCATTTCCTAACTCAGAGCTCTTTTATGCTATTTATGCTAGTAACCGTTTATCTAATAGGAAAAATCTTTGGGACCACTTATCAGATATCTCTAGAAGTTTTAGTGGTAGTTAGTTTATATGAGGTGACTTTAATGAGGTCCTCAAATCTAGAGACAATTTGGTGGCAATAGTATTAATACTAATAGATGTAACCTGTTTTGGAACTGCCTGAATCGGTATAAACTAGTTAACTTAGGTTATAAAGAAAGTAAGTATACACTAAAAAATAGGAGATATAGAAATAGGAATAATCTAATTCTTGAAAGACTAGATTGATGATTTGTTAATGACTCCTGGATTACCGAGTACCCTGAGAACACTATGACTCATCTACCTAGGACTCACTCAGACCACTGCCATTTACTCATAAAGTTAAAAAATGATATTAGGCCTAGTAACACTAAGCCTTTCAGGTTCGAGTCAATGTGGTGTAGCCATCCCTTTTTTCTCACCCTATTCCAGGATTCCTTCTCTCCTAATAACACACTCATCCAAGCCACTCATCAATTCAAAATTGGTGTCATTCAATGGACCAAAAACACCTTTCGCAACATTTTCCACAAGAAGAATAGGCTTATGGCTAGAATAGCTGGCATCTAGAAATCCCCCCACTACTAGCACAGTCATTTACTCTTAAATCTAAAGGCCAAATTGATTGAGAAATATGACTTCATTCTTAACAATAAGGAAGATTTCTGGAATTTAAAGTCTATAATTAGCTGGCTAGTTAATGGGGATGTCAACACTAGGTTTTTCCATACTTTCACCCTTAACAGAAGAATGAGGAACAGAATTCTCTCTCTTATAGATGAAGTAGGGAATTGGAAACATAACCAGCATGATATCAAAGACTCCATTTTAAATTACTTTAACACCTCTTCCCATACACAATCCCCTCTCCCGACCTCCAACTCCCACAGACAGGAACACATTCTCTCCAACCTCCAAAGGGATAACTTGGCCTCCCCCTTAGAGATAGTGAGGTCAAACAAACTATCTTCTCCTTTAAACCCTTCAAAGTTTTAGATGGTCTACACCATTTCTTTTATCATAAATATTGGAGTATAATAAGAAAGGCTATCATTAAGTTCTGTAGGAACTCATTTGACTCTCAAATCATGCACCCCACTATGAATGCCACACTTATATCGTCACGACCCAAAATCCCACCTTCAGGTCGTGATGACGCCTAATGTTACACCCGCTAGGCAAGCCAACGTATTGGCTGAATTGATTTATTAACAAGTGAAAGTAATAAACACTGACTAGATAATTGAGATAAAATGCATAAGCTTAACAAAATCTAAATAACAATAGCCAATAACGAAGAAATCCCTTTACGTACAAAACCCAAAAATGGAGTCACCACCTCACGAATCAGTCTAAGATTTAGCTAAAGACAAAAGTTGAAATAAAATGATATATCTGTCTGGAAACACATAGATGACAGAACGAAAGATAGACAGTGACGCCGAGATCCACGAACGCCTGCGGAACTACCTTCGTGTCGTCTGAAATGGACTGAAGGATACTCCCCCTAACGATGTCCACTAGGTCTGGCTGTGTAATCTGCCCAACATAAAGAAGTGCAGGTGTAGCATCAGTACAACCGACCCCATGTACTGAGTAAGTGTCGAGCCTAACCTCGGTGAAGTAGTGACGAGGCTAGGACATGACAAATAATATCACATATGCAGTTTAAATAAAATATAACAGGAAATAACCACAAGAAATAAACAGTAAGTACAAAACCTAGGCTTATAGCTCATTGTGCCAATCTCTCCATTCAACCCAGCAGTTACTTTGGCAAATACCTGGGCTTTTTAATTTTTCATAAAAAGCTTGCTAGTAGTGGCTTCCAATTCATAATAGACAATATGCATTCAAAATTAGTTGATTGTAAGACTATTTACCTGAACATGACAGGTAGAACTACTCTGGCCAAAGCCTATCTCAGTAGTATTCCTAGTCATGTCATGCAAGTCAGTAAACTGCCATCTCATACTACTAAGCTGATTCGAAAGAACTTCATTTGGAGCACTACCCCTGCTAAAAAGAAAATGTACCTGGTAGGTTGGGTGATTGTCATAAAATCCAAAAGTAAGAGTCACCCTGGGATCCAAAAAGCTGAGTGTAAGAACAGAGCTTTGCATGCTGGACTAGCTTGAAGGATTTTCCATAAACCTACCTCTCTCTGATCGATAGTCCTGATATCCAAACACTGCAATTGGACTCAAATACTCAAGAAAGCCAAGTCCAACGTTTGGGAGTGTATTCTCTAGGACTGGAACACTTGTAAAGATAAAGTAAAATAGGTAGTCCACAAAGGTGATGGAGTCAATTTTCTTAATGATGTTACGATCCCTAACAATAATTATATTAGAAGCATAATTGAGGAGCCCCTCGTCCCCACTAATTAGTCCATTAAGGTTGCAAGTGTTTACAGCAATAGTAACTAGAACACTTCTTCTTTGTCCATCACTCTTCTGGACAATCTCATCAATACCCTCAAGTCCACCTTCATTCGCAATGCCAACAGTAAAGAGGATAAAATGATATGGGGGCTTACTAGTAATGGTATTTTCAATTAGGTTAGCCTACCATTTACTTGACTCCAAAATCCTCTGTACTACAACTAGCTCCACCAAAAATTTTAGTTGGATCTGGAACCTTAAAGTGCCTAACAAGATCAAGATCTTATTTTGGCTCCTCCATCATGATAGACTCCCCACTGGTGCTTTTCTCCAGAAAATTGGTATTAATAGTGACCTCCTATATGGCTTCTTCTCCAATAATATTGAAACCAATACTTTCTTTTTCTTTGATTGTCCAAATATAAAATTGTTGTGGGATAGCCTTAGCCTCCTTTGCACCAATGGATACTGCCAAAATGATCTCATCTTTACTAGCCAAGCTTGGCTACATACATGCATGGAACAAGTTAAGGAAAAATCCCTTCAACAGTAACTTACCTGGGAGATTCTTCTTCCATTCTGCTTCTCGCATATATGGCTAACTAGAAAATACAATTTTTTTAACCAAAAAAAAAACACCTCGCATCAGCTACCAATACCATATCCAAAGCCACTGAGTAGCATATTTTTATTGATAGGGAGGCAATTGGCAGTAAGCTTACTATTATTGTTAAATTGAAGCCTCAGAAAGAGGCTACTATAAGCTAAACACTAAAGATGCAGCGCTAGGTAACTCAGAAAAATGAGGCATTGGTGGTGCCTTCAGAAACTCCAATGGTAACTAGGTAATAGGATTTATGGGCATTGATCACGCTCAACTATGTCTAATAAAAGACTAAGCGGGCGTTGCAAATATAATCCGGGGTATTATGCCCAGAGTCGATCCCACAGGGAATTTACGTATCAAGCAAGCTGTTAGAATACTCAACTGTCACTTGATGTTATTTAAATTACTAAAACTAAAGATTAACTACGCTAAGGTGTAAACAATTGTAATAAAGATCTAAGGCTATGGTTTCCCCCGTCGGTGAATTTACTTCTCGGATACTTCATATAGCTTGATTAGTTGTTTCTATCAATCATGAACACTCTATCTACCATAAATCTCTCTCAAGTAATTATGATAATTTACTAGACTCACTCTCTCAAGTTACGCTAGCTAGATTGCATTACAGTTCACTTTAGATTGCACCCGAGGTATCGTTATCTCTAATCCAACCTCTAAACCCTCGGTTATGACTTTCGTCTATACTCCGGGAGTGATGTTGTTCAAACAACTACCTAAATATGCACTCTCTCTCAAGTAGATACATAATAAATAGGCACAGCTAATTGATGGCCATTCAATTAACTACAAGAAGAACGTAGTTGAACAATTAGAGATTAATCAACCAATCGGAACTATATTAATAACAAAATAAGTTCATCCCCAACGGGTTCTTCCAAAACCCTAGATTAAATAAGTTAGCTAAACAAGTTCATAAGAATAAAATCTAAATAACTTGCATAATGAAACTACAAAGTAATGAAGAAAATCTGTACAAATTGATGCCTTGCCGTCCGTCTCTTCGATTCTCCTCTTCGAATCCCCTCTAAGTTGTGTTTTTGGGGTCTATTTATAAGTTTAGGACAAACCCTAAACGTGTAGGAGACTTCTATTTCAACCGGGAAACACTTAAACTCGTGGAGGCAAACGCTTGGATAAGGCCAGGGTGTTCCCTCTCAAGCGTATTTTCAACGTATTTGCATCCATTTAGCTCGGTTTTCATCTCCAATTCACCTACACATGAAATAAACCCCATTAAGCACATAAAAAGTGTATTTTTATCATTAATGCGCATAAACTGTAAGGCATATAACATGTTAAACTATGAATTCTAG
>ML404403.1:0-21149 GCA_005239525.1 Nicotiana knightiana | reverse complement strand
GAGACATAGGCTAAAATCATAATAGACGAGCTAACAAATCAGTTTGACAATCAGAGATGGATTAAGGAAAAAGAAGTCAAATAATTCCAACGTAATCAAAAGGGAAACATAATTGATCGATGATTAATAACTAAACTATTATCAAAGGCTAAAGAACTGATCAATAGGACAACTAACTCTAACAAACAATTTTCATTCCAAAATGTTAAACTAACCAGCATGTGCATGATAACAAGGATCAAGATCTAGATGAGTCAAAGAAAAAGGAAACAAACAAAGAAGAACATAGGCTGACACAGTCATATATGCACAGAAAAATGGTGATAAAAAAACCTAAAGAAAATCATGTATATTACTAAACGCATGCTAACTAAGCATAATTATTATATAGTGTGTTTGGACCCGAATCAAATCAGCGATGCCAAAACAGTGATGAACGNAAATACCCGTTAAAGGGTTTGGCCGGAAACAATAGATGTCGTCGGACCTTGCCGGACTCCGGCGGGGTTTGAAAATAACGTCAACCCACATGAATCAATATCCCTCAACGAGAGCTATCGACCCATGTAGGTAGAAGCTATTGCAGGTTTCTGAGTCAGTCAGCATGGGTGAATTAGGGTTTATGGATTCTTAGATCTAAGATTGGGGTTTTCTGGGGTGGTTTTTGAAGAAACTAAGAACAAGACGGGGTTTAGGGGAGGATGAGGATTAACTGGTGCGAGTTTGGGGGCGATTGGAGAAGGTCCGGTGGCCGGACGACGGTGGGATTCTAGGGCGGCTAGGGTTTAGGTTTAGAGAGATGAGAGAGACGGACAGAGGGGTGAGGCTTTGGTGAAATGAGGGGGTGGGGTGTGGTTTGGACATATTTATAGTTTAGGGATCGGATACTTCTCAGCCGTTGGATCCGGGAAGATCAACGGCTAAGATTGATCTTAACTTAAACGGGATCGTTTTGGTGGTGTCGGGGCAGGCCGGGTTGTGGGGTGTTTGGGCCTGGGTCGATGCGGGTAATGAGAGGGATTTTGGGCCTGGGCAATTCTAGCCCAGATCCGAATTTCGCCTATTTTAACTCTAAAACTTAATAAAAAAAATGTAGTGATTAATTCTAACTTAGTTTTTTGTCTAATTATAAATTAATTAAGAGTAATATCATTTAATTTAATACTCATATTATTTAAGGAACAAATTTCACAATTTTGTTAGAAAAAATGAATAAATTAATCATTAAATCTACATTGTGTCAAATAATCAACATTTTTGTTGTTATTTATTTCAATCGATTACAAGTAATATATTAATTAACTCTAGTTTAAATTTTAATTAATGAGTAAATTAAAGGTTGAAATTTCTAGTTAAAAAAAATGTGACTATTTGAAGAATAATTTTCCGTAATTTTCCAATAAAAAATGATTGAAGTTATGCACCGAATCTTGCAACTTTAAATCATTTATAAATTTTAAAAGATAAATTATGATTTATGTAATGCAAATAATTCACACACAGACATTGAAATTCAATAAAGGTTTATAATCATTAATTAATTTATTGAATTTTGTAGGAATATATAGTAGGTTAAAAATTACATGCTCACAGCAAGGATCTATTATAAGAATATCAAAACATAGAGTTTACATAGTTAGCATTGTCCGAAGGGACATTATCTACTTGGCTATTACATAAATTACTAATATTACGTAGGATATTTTTATTTACAAATGATGCAAGCTTAGAGCATGCATATTTGCTAATATTTTTAACTATGTAGGCATAGTCCTCATTGTTGTAAGATAAGACATCGGTTACAAAAGATGGTGGGTAGTACATAATTGTAAGATCCCTGCCAATGCTTCCCTGAACAGCATTTTTAGTTAGCTTGTGTGCTGGCTTGTTGGCCTCTCTAAAGTTGTGCTGGATTGTTTGAACTTTCACTTGGTTCTTCAATGACCAACATTCATGAATAATGTTGTTAAGGGATGTGTTACCATTTCTAAGCAGCTAATGACACCTGTAGAGTCTGATTCTATTTCTAGGTTAGTAAAACTTTGTTCCATTGCAAGATGTAGGCATGTCGTTAGTGCCATCAGTTCAGCATGTAATGGAAATTGTCCTGGTAGAGACCCTTGAAAACCAACTACCCACTTACCCTTATTATCCCTGAACAGCCCCCAAAGTCAAATAGAGATTTTTCTTGCTTAAAGGATCCATCAATGTTAAGCTTAATATGGTTACAAGTTGACTTAAGCTATTTTACTGAGATGGGAATTTTTTGTTGTGGCGTAGCTTCCTTGTCAGTGAGGAGTTTATATTTCACTGATTGCTTGTAAGCATACTTCATGAATGCTTTGTTTGTGATGTTATTGTATAGGTTGTTGTTTCTATTCACCCAAATAGTCCATATAGAAAAAGGAAACAATTCTTTCCAATTGATGATTCCCTTTTAGTAAACAGTTGTAATCGCGGATGTTAATCAGCCAATTACCAGTTATATTCCAGCTTTCAATATCTATCCCTAAGTGTAGCCAAAAATCTCTTACGGTTGTACAGTGCATGAAAATGTGTGTAATAATTTCCTTATGATTCTTGCAAAAGGTGCAAATAGGATCAATGTTTATACCAATGTGATTTAAGTAGCTTCTAGTAGGAAGTCTCTCATGGTAACATTTTCAAATCAAGAATTTTATTTTATTTGGACAAGTCATCTTCCAAATCCAAGTAAAATCCTTACCATCGTCTGATTGAGTGCTTAATAGGTTGTAGCACGACTTACTAGTAAAGTGACCATTTGTGGTTAGTGACCAAATAGGAGTGCCATAATTTTTGGAGTTGGGAGTAGTGGCATTTATTTTGTTGATCAAGAAGGGTTGAAGTTCTATGGAAATTTTTGATAAGTCTCACTCATTATTAATCCATATATCCTTAATGGTTAGCCTCTCGTCATGTTGAGTGAAGGGACCATAATGCATTGGTATAATGGTGAGGATTGATAAATCCAACTATTATTCCAAACACTGAGATTTAGTTTATCTACAACTCGAATACAATTTTTGTGTACAGAAATCAGGTTAAAAACTACGATGTGTCTACAACTTATATACAACTTGTATATGATTATATTAGTTTTATATTATATATATATATATATATATATATATATATATATATATATATATATATATATATATCGTTTCTACACCTGCCATATAAAATATATACATTTTTTGATATCAACTTCCTCAAGTTTCTATACAAAATTCCAACCAAGATCAACTCGAATCTTCACCAAATTCGATCAAAATTGAGATATTTACTTCCAAGTATATTCCTAATCATTTGCAAAACCACTCAATCTAAATAAATAACGATTTCACCAAATTCAATTTTCGAATTAGAAGCTTCAAACACTTTCTAATGGTTGTCTGTGGAATTTACACTCATATGTTGTACTAAAAAAGAGAGAAATTGTCATCCATTTAACTGGGAGTCGAATTTCCTCGTTCAGTTGTTTTTCATTTACGTCTGCTGCTATTATTGATTTTTATGAGATAATAAGCAGAGACGGATTTGGGATTTAAAGGTGACGGGTATCAGAATTTCTTTTTATGTATACCTTGTAATGACTAATATGAAATTTGTTAGAAATGTTTATTTGATTTTTTTAGTTTATTCAGGTCAATTTAATAGGTATTTTTAATTTGCAAATACAAAAGTTACTTCTCAGATATTAAAAAATAGACGTAATTAACATTTTAAATAAGGAATCATACTTTTATTATTACAACAAAAGTTAAATCAACATTTTCACTAGGAAATTACATCTTTTTTTGTATATTAAAATAGATTTACACAAGTAAGATAGCATCTTCATTAAGGGAATCATCGATCAGAATAAGAAATTTTTTAAAAATATTTTCAATAGATAAATTATACCCCACAAGTATAGAATTAAATAAACTACAAGTTCTCAAAAATCAAAATCATAAATCTCATATTTTTTAAGCAAGGCTTACGAAATTTTTGTCATAATTTAATAGTAAAGTTATTTAAATTATATTTAATAACCATAGAATAACACAAATTTTTATGATATAATAAAAAAAGATAAAAAAAATTTGATCTCAATCGAAACTCCCATTAAGACTAATATTTTTCGGATATGAAAGAAGAAAACTCATAAATTTGAGATTAAGAGGAATGTTTATTTTATAAAATTTTATAATTTCGTAGTCTCTTTTTTTAGCGTTCTTGTTAGAGACCACATATAAATAATAGAACAAAGAAAAGAAAAGAAAAAAATAATGAAACGATAAATAGAAAATTGGGAGGTAACCGAAAAGGAAAATATCTGGGACAAAAAGAAATAAAAAGCACACGAAAAGGGTAAGTCGGACAAGGTTCAAGATAATTTCCAACTTGAATTTTACAACGAGAAAAGCTTTCAAAAAAATCTACCAGCCATGACACATTTATCTAATTTACGACTGCGGATGGTAGGATCGAACATTTAATCTAATTTAAAAAAATTTCAACATAGATATATTAAAAAAATTTCATCTTAGAGGATTCCATGTCACTCCATTGTAAAGGGTGGATCCGCCCCTAACTTTAAGCCTCAATTACTTGTGGATCGCTGAAGGCAGAATCTGGCAAGCAAAGCTCGTGCACCCTTCCTGCCATTTCTCACTCCGCGAAGGGAGAAGAAGAGGGAAGAAAAATGAGTAAAATTAGAATCTAATACATTATTTTATATATAAATGATAAATTGTACTATATGTTATTGTAATTAAGTGATAACTTCTCTAACAAAGATAAATAAATTTATAATATAATATAGATAAGTAAATATTCCTTGACAGATCGACCAAAATGATTGCAACCTCTTGCTAAATATACAAAAATATATATACTGATTTTGTATAAAACATGTGTATTTTATGCATCTTACACATTAATATGCAAAAAACAAATGTGGCTATTTTAGGGGACGGCGATACTGTATAACAATCTTAATTTTTTTTAATGGACGTTATTCTCTTCCCATTCAATTTTGCTTATTTTTATGAATGGTTAAGTATATCCCAATTAGAATGGGAGTGAGTTTTTGTTATGGATATAAATATTTTCTGTTACACAGTTGTAATATTGGGATTTAGGCTAAAAAATTGTAATCTTTGTTTAGAATTTGTGTAGTTATGAAAATTTCCTTGTAGTATATAGGTCTAATAAAGAGAGTTGTGATTGGATCAGCACGCGTATTGGTTGCTTTTTGCTAATTTCTCCATTTGATATAGAACAGAATTTAAAAAAACAAAAACTTTAATGGGATTAAACAAAAACTTGAAAAAGAAAATGAAAATACAAATTACTGTACAAAGGGAAAAGCAAAAAGAGATGAATGGAATTAAGTTGCCCCACATCTCGATCGGAAAAGAATCACGAGAATTTCTTTTTTATCACTATTAAATTCCATAGGATAAACCACATTAAATAGAAGAGGAACCTCGGGCGTCATTTCATATTTTTGAGTAATTTTCATGGTTGGTCATTGGGTCAAAATCTGACCAAGTTCAGTTAATGCGAATGAACAAGTGTAGAAGTTATGATCGAGGTCGAGCAGGGCCCAGTAGCGAAGAGTCGTCAAGTAAGATATCAAGACCGAGATCGAGCAGATAAGCGTAATAGTAACAACTAGGATAGTCTTGGACCGAGGTCGAGCAAATAAGCGTAGTAGTAACAACTAGGATAGTCTTGGAATCACCAACAGGAATATCCCTTATATAGTAAGAAATAGGGAACAAAAAAGGAATTCTCACTTTCTGATAAGAACACCTGTAAGAAGTTGACTCTTGAAAGATAATACAAAAAGTTTGCCTTATTATTGTGATTGATTTTGTTGTTTCTACCTTTCCACTCACACGATCCAAGAACACTTTGTCCATTTTCATATTCAGTTATCACACGTTGTTGTCAGAAGAAGGAATCATTCACATCATTCAATATTTTGGTGACACATTCTTCCTATTCACATTACTGTCATTTATCATATTTATTGCCTATTATTATTCCTTCACTCATTTATAACCATTAAATATCCCCTAGATATTTAATAGCTTTGAATGATGTCTCATATTACCGACATCAAATATCTAGAATTTATTATATTTAATCAGGATTTGCCCACTATCATCTTATTTAATTGGTTTAACAAAGAGTTTAATATTTTTTGGTCAAATAATTTGGCGTCTTCTGTGGGGATTTCATAGTTAAAATTTTAGTTTCTTCTAGATCTAAAAAAAAAGGAAACAACATAACTTTCTTTTTCCTACTTGCACGACCTAACATGGTAGGAAATGGAGAAGAAAGATTGAAGGCAGTATCAAGCCTCACTGCTAACCTCCTAAGCACCATCAATGAGGTCAACGGAGATGACGAGGAGAATGTGACGCCAAGTGTTTCACCTAGGCGAAGTGATTCACCCTCCCTCATGGAAGCGTTACCGCCTCTCATGGGAAAGGAGCCTCTACGTCCACGACAGAAGAAGCACCACCAGCAGTGAAAAAACTACTAGAGGCATGGCTGACGAGTACACTGAACAATATACTCGACAAACCTGCTCAAGGGGCAAGCATAAATGATGCACGAGTCGACATCACAAGGACAACCAACGAGCAACACGCCTTCCTCTAACAGGTATTACGCACACTGTTAATGATGTAGGTAATAACGCCCTCGCTGTCTCTAAGAAAAATGGAGGAGATGGAGAACGAGAATAAAGCACTTCGCGACCTATGAGGGAGCACCAAGAGAGAGTTGATAAAATACCAGGTGCCCCGAAACTTCTGCCAAAACGAGATGTCGACCGGTTCGTGGAACAACCGTACAGTGATGAGGCTGCACCACATGCTATACCCAAAACATTCAAGATGCCTCCATACTTAAAAATATATGACGGCACAACAGACCTTGAAGTTCACATCATCCACTACATCACCGCAGTGAAAGGAAACGATATCACTAAAGAACAAGTGTCGTTGGTGGTACTGAAAAAGTTCGGAAAAACTCTAACCGGGGGAGACCTGACAAGGTACTCACAACTACCAGCACACTTCATAGAAACATTTGAGGAGATGGCCGACAAGTTCGTCACTGCCCATGCCGGGTCTAAAAAAGCAGAAGCCATGGTGAATGATATATTCGCCATTAAACAGTCACTGGGAGAAGGACTTAGGGACTTCCTCGCCCGGTCAACAGAGTGAGAATGATCCTTCCAAACGTGTCAGAGGGGATGGCGGTAACAGCTTTCCAGAACGGGCTGAATAGGAACGGGTCAAGGGCACCTAAAAATTATTGAGTAGACTCATGAAATACCCCCACCACCTGGGAAGAAATATGCAACACTTACTGTGCCGAGGTGATAGCAGATGAGGACGACCTTAACGGACCAACCCAGCGGTTGACGTTAGTCCAGATGGAGTCGAGAAAAAACTGCCGAAACGATAGCCGAAGGGATCATGTAGGTCCGCGCCTCAATCACGAAAGACATCAGCCATACATCAGAACTGATGTCATACCATCCTCCCGCCATGGTGATGGCCCATCTAGGCCGCAAACAGGGACTCACCGAAATGAAAGAGGTATGCCTCTACTGTTATCTGCTCATAATTTTTGTGTTTCTCCTTCAGAGATAGTGTACGCCCTCGAGAAGCTCGGACCTAAGGTGAAATGGCCCCCCAAAAGATAAAGTCCGACCCAAATGCTAGAAAGTCGAACGCCCTCTGCGAATTCCATCAGGAGCGAGGCCATAAGACCGAGGATTGTATCGCCTTGAGGCAAGAGGTAGTAAACATGCTCCAGCAAGGGCAATTGAGGGAACTAATGAGCGACCGAGGAAGAGCCAATTTCGCTCGTGGGCGGGAACAACATCAAGGCCCACCGAAACCACCCTCCCCAGGACGCACCATCCAGATGATTATCGGCGGAGGCGACGACGCAACAATCAATCACATGAAATTCACAACCACCCACAAGTTAAAGCGGTTAATCACCTACGAACGGTATGACGACCTCGAAGAAAGTATCATCTTCGACAAGTCGGATACCCACATTGAGCGGACCTCCAGAGAGATCACACTGCCTGTTCTGGCCGGTGGTATCACCCTGGAAACAACGCTTCACATCATGAATCAAGACACAACGTACAACGCCATCATATGACGACCCTTGATACATGCCATGAGGGCCATCCCGTCCAGCCTGTATCAGGTCATCAATTTTCCCACCCCGTGGGTAGTATTCAACATTCGCGGCGAGCAACGCACAACCTAAGAATGTTATCGCATCTCCCAAGACTGCACATACACTCAACAATTTAAAGGCAAAAGCGCAAAAGCGTAGAAATTAGCGAGGTCGAGGTCAGACGGTGACGAACACACAGACATCATCAAAGACCCCGACATCGTGGAAGCCACATTATCAACTGTGGAAGACCTCGATCCCGTTCAGCTGGATAAAGGCGACCACAACAAAAAAGTCTACATCGGCCACAAACTCCAAGAACCAGGTAAATTCCATAAATTTTTAAATTGACAACGCAAACTTGTTTGCCTTCTCCCATGCATATGCCAAGAGTCCCGAAGGAAATAGCAACACACAAGTTGAAGACCTACTCTACTCGCCAGTACGGTAGACCAGAAGAAAACTTAATGTCACAATAAATGATGTCGTCCGTGATGAGGTGGAAAAATTGCTCACAAACGGTTCTATCAGGGAGTCAAAATACCCCCAATAGGTCGCCAAAGTGTTCATGGTGAAAAATAAAAACGGGAAATGGCGTATGTGCGTGGACTTCACAGATCTAAACAAGACCTGCCCAAAAGATTCATTCTCGTTGCCTCACATTGATCAGCTCATCGATGCAACAGTGGGGCACGAGCTATTAAGTTTCTTGGAAGTAAACTCGGGTTACAATCAAATCCTTATGGAGGAGGAAGACCAGGAAAAAACCACTTTCATCACCCACCAAGGGACGTACTGCTACAGAGTCATGCCGTTTGGGCTGAAAAATGTAGGGGCAACCTATCAAAGGCTTAATGTTCAAAGAGCATCTCGGAAAAACGATGGACGTATGTGTAGACGACATGTTGGTCAAGTCGAAAAGAAAAGAAGATCACATCGACCATATGAGGGAGGCCTTCAACATACTTAGGCGGTATGGCATGAAGCTGAATCCCGAGAAATGCACCTTCGGCGTGACCGCAGGGAAGTTCCTCGGCATTTTAGTATCGCAGAGAGGCATTGAGGTTAACCCCGACCAAATCAAGGCTATAGAGGGAATACCTGGAAATTTGACCAGCAAGAAGCAGGTGCAAAAGCTGACTGGTCGCATAGCCGCCCTATCGAGTTTCATCTCAAGATCCTCTGATAGATGCCATAAATTATTCAGCATACTCAAGAAAGACAACGGACTCCAATGGAATTCTGGGTGTGTCAACGCCCTAAGGGAATTAAAAGCATATATGTCCTCGTTATCGCTGCTTGCCAAGGCGGAACCCGGAGAGCGCCTCCTAATCTACCTGGCCGTATCCGACGTTGCGATGAGCGCAGTCTTGGTCCATGAAAACAAAGGTACACAATCTCAAATCTATTACATTAGCAAAACTTTGGTCGATGACGAAACAAGGTAACCTCACCTCAAAAACTAGCCCTGCCTTTAGTCGCAGCTTCACAAAAGCTTAGACCTTATTTCCAATGCCACCCCATCTCGGTGGTCACAACCTTTCCCCTGAAGAGTATCCTACATAAACCCGAGTTGTCGGGTAGGTTGGCTAAATGGGCAATCGAGTTAAGTGAGCACGATATAATATATCAGCCGCGAAAAGCGATAAAGTCGCAAGTACTCGCTGACTTTGTCGCCGACTTCAGCCCTAAAGTAGTGCCCGAGGTCGAAAGGGAAGCCACTAGAACTTCCCCCAAGTTACCCTACCTATGGATACTATACACCGATGGCGCCTCCAACGCGTCAGGATCCGGACTGGGACTCGTACTCGAGGTCCCGACGGACGAAGTAATTCGCTAGTCCATACGATGTCCCGATATGACTAACAATGAGGCCGAGTATGAGGCCATGATTGCAGGACTAAATCCCTCAAATACGAAGCACGACGGGTCATCCTCCGATGTGACTCACAACTCGTCGTCAATCAATTCACAAGGACTTTCCAAATCAAAGAACAGAGACTATAAAAATATAAGGCCAAGATTTGCAAGCTGTTGCCCAAGTTCGATGAATGCTAGCTTGAGCAGATACCTCGAGCACAGAACATCGAGGTAGACGACCTCGCCAAATTAGCGGCAGCTACTGGAACTGTAGACATGTAATTTTTGACCCTCCCCGAGATTTTACACATTTTAGCGTTTAACAATTTAGCTTAGGTCTAATATCTCTATTTTAACTTGTTTTGACTCTTTTACTTGTTTTGACAATTTAGCTTATTTTATTGCAACCCCATGAATCTGCATTTTTATTTGGTTAGACTTATTACACCCCAACTTCCACCTCACACGACCTCCACCAGCCGCGCACCCCACCCTAACATGTCCAGCCACGAACTCCTCTAGACAAAGCCACCAGCCGCGAGCCCTTCCCTCGCCAGAATCCCTCTAAGTTGCCGCATCAAATCAGCCACACGGCCACCCTCACTCATCTTCTCCCTTCAACTCCGCCGCCACCTAACCACTCAAACCTCCACTGCCGTTGTCGCGCCCCACCTCCCAAACCATCAGACCAACCCTCCTCCACCCAACTCGCTAGAGATCCAGCCCCACCCCATCGTCCCTTCTCTGAAATTGGTCACCACACACATACAAATGGTGGAAGAAAAATGGACCAGATAGCAGGTCGTTTTCTCTGTTTAAATCAATTTTCTGGTTTAAAAAATGCATTTCGTGTGAGATCCGTTCGAAGCTTCTGATTTGAGGTCCGTTCGAGGTCGCCGGTTGCGATTCCAGTCCTAGGTGCGCTGTTCTCGTTGCTGTCCTATTTGCTTCTCAGAATTTTGGATTGATAATATTATATGTTCGTCTCTTATGATTTTTTCTATTTTTTAGCTTGAGTATTTCATATCTAATATTACGAATGTGCTTGATGAACGTTAGTTATTAAGACTAATTAGGAATTTGGGATAAATTGAATCTAAGGAAGCTGTGTAGTTGATGTTGAACTTGTACAAATTAGGTAAAGAAACAAATGGGTCATGGGAAATAGGTAAAACCAGTCCTTAAAAATTAAATCACGTTTAGATGTTGTAGGAGTTAATTTCGGTTGTGTGAATGAATCAAAAGAAAGTGAGTAGGTAGTGAATTTTTCTTTTATTTTGTTTTGTCTCCTTTTATTCACCTTATTTTGTCTCACTGATCGTAGAAAATGCTTTAGGCGCGACTTAATCTATCATCGTGATTGTGTACACGTTCGCGTGACATAATATGATTCTTTAAAAATAATTCGAGGTATGCGTTCGCAACTTTGGCCAAACTTCTTAATATTAAAAAAGTGTGATAAATTGTGTACACGTATGCATGACATGATTCTTGACGCGCCGAATGAAATGAGTACACGTACGCGTGACTCATTTCAAGATAATTTCATAATTACAAATAAACGAGTAATTAGAAGCGGTAAAAGTAAAATATACATAGGTCCTAAAACGAGTAATTAAACAATTAAGCCAGGTATGATAAGCGATCATGCTAGAACCACGAAACTCGGGAGTGCCTAACACCTTCTCCCGAATTAATAGAATTCCTTACCCTATCTTTTGGTTTCATAGACTTTAACACAGAGTCAAAACCTCCTCGATTTGGGATTTAGAATAAACCGATGACTTGGGACACAATAAATTATTCCAAGTGGCGACTCAGAATAAAATAAATAATCCCATTTCGATTATGTCACTTTAATTGGAAAAACTCCCCATATCCGCCCTGCGAAAAAAGGAGGTGTGACAGCTCTGGCGACTCTGCTGGGGATCAAACCCAGAATCTCTGGTTCAGGGTCCAAGAATTTGAGCTTTTTAATGTAATTTTACTTGGCTTTTACGATTGTTGATATTACTGTATTTTGTGGGCCTAATGTGCTAATTTTCACTCATTTACCTCTTTAATATTATTTGATATGTATTTAAATTGCCTTCTTACGCCTCCTCTCCGAGTCTTCTAAAAATGGTGCACACGTTCGCGTGGCCCGCTTTTCTGTCAGAGGTCGTACCAAATAAGAACGAGGATGGATCAGCAACAAGGCCGGGTAGACTTTCGTGCTCCCGGTACGTTGCCCCCACCTCGGCCTGAGTTGTCCGTTTGGGTAACCAGGTCTAGAACACAACACCAGGTTTGAACATAGAATAACATAGCCTCATGTCGGATCTCCAATAGGAACGTTTGTTTGCAGGACGTGTATTTGACTTAGGGGAATCAACACAGGGGTTGGGTCCGTCTAGGACAGGTGCACCCAAATAAAAAAGACCATCTTGATGCACTTTATGTGCTACATGTTGCATTCTTCAAGGGTAAAAGGGGTCATTTGGCGGACCGATGATGGTTGAGGGTAAATGAGAAAGAAAAGAGGGTTAAATATGAAAATGAATCAAGTAAGGCCCAATTATATTTTTCTTTCACAACTTTTTCAAGAAAAGACAAAACAAATGATGAAAAATGAAAAATCCAAAAAGATTTTGCACTTTCCCATCATTTTCAAAAAAAAAAGTCAAAGAAAAGAGAAAAAGAAAATCCAAAAATATTTTACAAGTTTCATCATTTTTCAAAAGAAAAGAAAAAGACAAAAAATATGTTTTTTCCAAATCAGTGTTTTTTTTATTTCTATCTTGTATCCGATCTTCCCGAACTATGCATACCTGATTCTCGTCTTTCGGGGCGGGATACGTAGGCAGCCCACATATGGTCCGGTATTCTTTGTGAGTCTTAAGTTCTTGGCTTCGAGGGTTGTAGCCAATTCTTCCATGTCTAACCACTTTTGGCCACATCAGCCTTTTCACAAAATAGGGTTTTGCAAAGTGGTTTGTTGAACTGTGTTTGGAGAGTCTTGAATCCACAATTAGTTGTCTCCTTATTTTGAGGTTCGTCCTTCTTGAATTTGCATGTCTAGCCACTTTTCATTTCTGCAAAGTAATTTACCATGTCTTAGAGGTCACATTTGTAGAGTTTGCACTTCTAGCCACCTTTTGGCCACGTAGGCCATTTTGTAAAAAAAAAAAAAGCCCCGATCATGTCTTGCATGTGTCCAATAGGAGGTGTTATTGTCTCACACAGTGTTCTAAGTCTTTAAATCTATTTGGTCTTAGTTTTCTCATTCAGGTGTGGATCTACTTATCGGAGCTTGAGCATGACAGACGCCCAAGACCATCCACTTAGGACCGCTGCATTCAAGAGTTGCTTAATCATTTTTTTTTAAAAAAATTTAAAAAAAAAAGAAAAAAAAAGAAAATTAAAAAAAATAGATGAAGTTGTGGGATGTGAGAAATGAGAGGAAAGAAAAGAGTGATAATCGAAAAGAAAAAGAAATAAAAAATAAGCAAACCGAGTGTTGAAGGCTGAAATGAACAAATTGGGATGATGCCAAATGACCTTGTGACCTTCGAAGTCATTCTAGAGTCGTTAATTGTTACTAGGTGCATTACACGCAGTGTGATATTTTTATATGATAAATGCCCTAACGCTATCATGTTGGATTTGTTGTGCTCCTCTTTGGTACTTTCATTGTTATCATAACAGTAGGTGGTTAGTTTGTGGTATTCTAGTGAGTCATCCGTACAACACAGGGTCAAAGAGAAAGATAGCTATGGCTAGCAAAGACTTGGACACATGTGTTTTTTATCCGTCTAAGGAGATTGTTGAATCAGAATCTGAGTTGAAAGAAGAAGTCTTGAGGTTGAAAGTACAGATGGCCGAAATATACCAAGCCTGGATTAGTGGGCGTCCTCCACCATTATTTCCCACTAACTACACTGAAAGCCTCGTTACCATTCCGCCACTGTCACAAATCCAGATTCCCACAGCTGCTGATATCTCCCCACAACCTTTTCACACTCCACCAGCCAAAAAAACCGCATACCCTGCTCCAACATATGCTCCTACTTTTGTACTCCCTCCACAAGCTACCCTCCACCGAGCCTCTAGTGAGCCCGCATTCCAGGTTCCAGATACACAATACTATGCCTCGGAACCCACCTTCAAAGACCCAGATCCTTACTCATACACTCCTCATTTTGAGCCTCATGTTGAAACTGAGAAACCACCCAAGAACGCGAAGCAAGAGAAGATATTTAGGAAAGTAAAGACTCTGGAGAAATCATTAAGAAATATGCAAGGGTTAGGAAGCCAGGTGAGTGTGGCTTAAAAGGATTTATTTTTGTTTCTAGATGTCCAACTTCCTGCTGGGTTCAAGATCCCAAGTTTGACTTGTACGACGGACATGGGGATCTTGTAGCTCATCTGAGAGGTTATTGCAGTAAAATGAGAGGCGCCGGGGGAAAGGACGAATTATTGATGGCGTACTTCAGCCAGAGTCTGAGTGGGGCAGCTTTGGAATGGTACACCCGTCAGGAACCCAGCAGGTGGTACACATGGGACGATATGGCTCAGGCCTTTTCCCGGAACTTTCAGTACAATATAGACATTATCCCAGATCCCATGTCCCTCACCAAGATGGAAAAGAAGCCTAATGAAAGCTTTAGGGAATACGGGCTCAGATGGAGAGAGCAAGTTTCCCGAGTCAATCCCCCCATGGAAGAAAACGAGATGGTCGAGTACTTTCTTCAAGCTCAAGAGCCTACTTACTTTGGGAATTTGATATCCATTGTGGGTAAGCCTTTTAATGATGTGGTGAAAATGGGAGAAATGATAGAAGATGGGCTGAAGTCAAGCAATATCATGAGCTATTCTGCTTTAAAATCCACAACACAAGCAATTCAGAATGACACAGGAAGCTTGTTGGGTCATAAGGAACATGATGATGTTTCCATGGTTGTCTCAGGATCACGACATGGACCAACGGTTCCGCCTCACCAATATACTCAACCTTGACCCTCACGCCAACCCCAAACCTATCCCCGAGCTCCACATAATCCACCTCAGTATTATCCTCCGAACCACATCCGGTCATCTGTCCAACCACTGGGTCACTCCTTATGGTGAGCGCCAACATTGCATAACATACTCTTGCCTTCACAACATGTTCGAGCATCCAACAACCCTAGAAAACAGGGGCATGGAGGGGAACAAAGGCAAAGAAATAGTTTCACGCCAATCAGGGAATCCTACACAAGCTTGTTTGAAAAGTTAAAACATTCTGGCCTGATGGAGCCGCTCCTCGGCTATACTCCGGACCCATATGCAAAAGGTTTTGATCCAATTGCACGGTGCATGTACCACTCTAATGTCCAAGGTCATAGAATTCAAGATTGTCGTGCTTTGAAAAAGGAAATAAAAAGAATGATTCAAGAAGGGATAATTGTGATCCAGGACATTGACACCCAGAATAACGCGCAAAATCCTTTACCTGCACATGATGATGCACACTTTGTGGGGATGATGCGTGGTGACATGGAGTATGAGAATCCTCTCGGAAACTTGCCTACTGAAATTGAAGAAGTCCATGGTGATTCTGATGAGAAAATTTGTGGCTAAATGTCAAGCTTAGCAATTGAAAAGTCATTCCCTCCTCACTAGGAAGGAACCTTGGTAGCTTGTTTTGATGTTTTTTCTATAATATGGGTTATTTCAGGGTTGTGATCCAGATTTTATTTGTTTTGTTGAGTCAAACCCTTCTATCACTCTATTATGTTTGTGCAAGTCTTGTCTGTCTGTTTTGTTGCTATTTTTATTATCCCGGTTATTTTAGGATTGTAACTCGAATTTTAGGTTGTGTTTTTTGTCTTGTCGTTAAACCCTTCCATCATTTATTCAATGAAATACAGTTTGTCCTTTTGTGTCATTATGTGCTTAGTTCTCTTCACGCCAGCTTCAATGGCATGACATGCATGCAGAGTTTTTAGCCAGATCTTGAAAGACAGTCTAATCATGGAATAGTGAAACACAATTTTGAATATGATAAAAAGATGCATAAGTAAACAAGTAAAAATTCACGCATTCTAAGATAACCAGAAGCTTGAATTGAGTGAAACTGAGGCAGCTAGTCTAGGAATCAAGAGGTTGATAAGAGCATACAACAAGGAAATGTCTCTCGAAGCAGTTTGAGGTAGATCAGTCAGTGTTGAAATGCATCCCTCCACATCAAGATAGCATTGGGTCAAATCTGCTTCGAACTGGCGAGGGTCATTCATTGGGATAAAGGTAGTGCCCATTGGCACTTTGTGTTTGTGTTGATGCCATCAAGAGACATTGTGCATGGTTCTTCTGCTTATTTTCACTTGCATGTTTGTATTTGTCACTTTTAAAGTTTGGTATGACGAAGACATTTATTCCGCTACCGCAAACACTTTTATCTTTTGCTACCCCTTTTTGAGCCTTAATTTGTTCTCTTTCATACCCCTCTTTTGGAATTCGAAATAGAGTTATAGCATAAAAAATAGAAAAATAAAAAAGAAAAGAAAAAAAAGAAAAAAGAAAACAGAAAAAGAGAAAACAAAAAAAGAGAAAAATAGAAAAGGAAAAAAAAAGAGAAAAAGAAAGAAAAAAATGGGAAAAACAAAACGAATTGTTCTTTTGAACTACGTTCGACCTGATTCCTTTTAAGGATATGTAGGCAGCCTTACTCTGAGGTTCGGTCCCATCAAAGAAGAAATCCATAAAAAAATCCGCAAACTCCAAGAAACTGGGGCAAAAGTTTTAATTTTGCGAAAAAATCTGATTCCAAAAGTTGTAATTTTGAACCCTTTCATCTTAAATTATTTTGAGCCTTCATGCCACCCTTGTTTAACCAAAGAATTAGATCATTTGACTAAAGCTATTTCTAGGATGAACACGGGTTACTGATAATCAAGGAAATAGAGAAAAATGAATAATAGACAATATTGTAGAAATATAGAAAAGCAAAGTAGATTGTATTCGAGAATCCGATGCCTTTACAAGTTGTATTCCCCTCCCTTATATAGGAGATTCCTTGATATAACGTACAACTCTTTCTATGATTGCCCATTAATGATTAATTATNTTGTTTAACCAAAGAATTAGATCCTTTGACTAAAGCTATTTCTAGGATGAACACGGGTTACTGATAATCAAGGAAATAGAGAAAAATGAATAATAGACAATATTGTAGAAATATAGAAAAGCAAAGTAGATTGTATTCGAGAATCCGATGCCTTTACAAGTTGTATTCCCCTCCCTTATATAGGAGATTCCTTGATATAACGTACAACTCTTTCTATGATTGCCCATTAATGATTAATTATGACATTAATGAGGTGTTACAAAGGATAACGGTAATTGGGGTACAATTACATAACGTACGAGTAATCAATTTATGGGTTCTTGAATCTGCCCGTAGCTTTGTCCAAATTCATTCTGACCGTGTCTCTTCCCTGTTTTGATCAGTTGATTTTCCCGTGGCTGATAAGCTTGAGAGTTTATTGAATCGTACCTCTTTGTTCCGTACCTCTTCAAAGAATCACATCCAGCTGTCGTGNTTTATGGAGGGAATATTTTGCCGCCGCTTTTCCTCGAAACATTGTATCCTTCTCTGAACCATAGGCGTCGTTTGTCACTTCCATTTAATGCTCATACCACGTGTCCTTATCGAATTGGTTCTGCATTTACTAGGCACTTTTAGGGCTTTTTGCGGCTGTGTCAGTCCGAAGTGACACCTTCAATTATGACTTTTCATCATTATTTTTCTTTTTTTCCATGTTTGATGGTTGTCCTCAAGTATAAATACCTTTCTTCTTTTCTTTGCTTCCACGAAACACTTTCTAACTTTGTCTTTTGTAAAGAACTTTCTTCTTGCCTTTGTAAACATGTCTTCTTCAAATCAACCTCAGGGAGTAATAGATATTGAAAATTTAACGCCATCTTCTGCTCCGACTAGGAGTCGGAGGGGTGGTAGACTTAGGAGTCTAGGATCCACTCCTTCGAGAGGATCCTCTTCTTCTCAGATAGTTCCCCCTCCTTCCACTAGGTCTCTAGTTTCTCCGAGGTATAGGCCTTCTCGGTCTTTGTCTAGAGGTAGAGGTGAACGCCTTCGTGGACTTGGAGTTGATGAAATTGTCCCTGCTGAGTTTGTCTTTGCTAGAGATAATCAAGTTCTTGTAGACCAATCTTCTTCCCTTGAGAGTGTCGAAAGGTATCCAACTCTTATAACTGAGGGTCAGATTTCCCTTGTTCGTAGGGAGTGTTTTTGGAAGGCCTGATTTCCCTGTCTTCATTCCGAATAGTAATCAAAGAATAACGTCTTACAAGACGGGATATTCTTTTGTTTATACATACCCTTTTACTCTAGGATTTATACCTCCCATTGACCTAGTCATAATTGAATTCTGCCATTTTTTCAATATCTGCTTAGCACAAGTTGGTCCACTTGTGTGGCGACTTGTCGCATGTCTTAGGATTTTAGCTTCTTTAGCTTCGGTTCCTTTTACTTTCAACCATCTTATTCATCTGTACTCTCCTACCTTGTTTCATGAAGGGGTTTTTACTCTGACTGCTAGGAGCAAAAGAGTGCTGGTAACCCCTGGAGATGATAAGGATAAGGGTTGTTACCTCTGGTACGTTGTTGTACCCACTGTTGGTTTAGTGGGTGAAGAAAATTTTCCCTTCCCTGAGAAGTGGAATCGCGCACGTGAGTATGCTTTAACTCGCATCTATTTACTTTTACTCGTTCTGACTTGAGATGTTTTACTAACACCGTATATGTTTCTTCTTCTCTCAGCAATCATGGATACTGTTGAGAATGTCTCCGGTATCCGTGATTGGGTAGAAAAATTGTCGTTCGTTGCTCCTTTAGAAGAGAGATCTTGGAAGTACCTCGCTTGTATTGGTAAAAAAAAGTTTTACACGTAAGCCAGCTTTTGACAACTCAGCCAGTCACGTGGACACAGGAAAATGCGACAGCTGGATGTGATTCTTTGAAGAGGTACGGAACAAAGAGGCACGATTCAGTAAACCCTCGAGCTTATCAGCCACGGGAAACTCAACCTGATCAAAACAGGGGAGAGGCACGGTCAGAATGAATCTAGACAAAGTTACGGACAGATTCAAAGACCCACAATTGATTACTCGAACGTTATGTAACCGTACCCCAATTACCGTTATCCTTTGTAACGCCTCATTAATGTCATAATTAGTCATTAATGAGCAACCATAGCAAGAGTTGTACGTTATAAGAATCTCCTATATAAGGGAGGGGAATACAACTTGTAAAGGCATCTGATTCTCGAATATAATTGACTTCGCTTTTCTATATTTCTGCAATATTGTCTGTTATTCATTTTTCTCTATTTCCTTGATTATCAGTAACCCATGTTCATCTTAAAAATAGCTTTGTCAAAGGGTCTAATTCTTTGGTTAAACAAATTGGTTCCGCTACCGAGAATCTGATAATCTTTGTTTTCTTTTCAAGTGATATCCTATGAACTATGTCGAACTCCAACGACAACAACCAGCAAAGAAGTGGAACCCCAGTTACATCGCCTTCAGGAACCCCATGTGGTTCAAGAGAACAATCCCCAGAAAGATCCAATAACATTAATGGTGATAATGATCAAACTGTGGAACAAGATCGTGTAAAGCAAATGATTGCAGAGTATGTGAGCCAAGCTTTGCAAGAATTTGCGAGAGGATTACCGGCAGCGTTACCTACACCGCCGACGCCACCCCCCAATAACACCATCACCATGGAAAATCCTCAATCTGGGTTGGAAAACTCAGGAAGAGGAGATACTCCTAATGAATCTCTCGAAATGAGACCAGGTATATCTAATAACTCAGAATTACAAAATTTACTGCTAACCATGCAGAAACAGATAAAGGAGCAGAACGATCGCATCGGACAAATTCCTGGAGTACCACCTATCATCAAAGGCATTGATGTTGATAGATATTCTCAACAACCTTGGAAGCCAAGTGCGGCACCCTTGCCTATACCCAAGAAGTTTAAAATGCCTGACGTTCCCAAATATGATGGAACAACTGACCCACGTGACCATGTGACTGCTTTCACTACTGGGGTAAAAGGCAACGACTTAACAAAACAAGATATTGAATCAGTCCTTGTCAAAAAAATTGGGGAAACACTTACCAAAAGGGCCCTAACCTGGTATTCTCTTCTTCCTTAAAATTCTATTAACTCTTTTGCTGAGCTTGCAGATTCGTTTATAAAAGCACACTCTGGTGCACAAAAAGTTGAGAAGAGAATGGAAGACATATTCAAAATAAAACAAGGAGACACGGAACTACTCCGTGAGTTTGTAGACAGGTTTCAACGAGAAAGAATGCAGTTACCCAGGGTGCCTGATAATTGGGCAGCCATGGCATTTGCAAGCAACCTAAACGATAAAAGCTCAGAAGCCACGAGACGACTTAAGGAAAGTCTAAGAGAATTCCCCGCTACAACATGGAACGATGTATATAACAGGTATAGTACTAAACTCAGAATAGAAGAAGATATCATTGCTTGTTCGAGAGATGAAGACCATTCCAGATCTAGATGTCCTGAATCAGATAGAAGATCAGGTAAAAATAGGTACGATCCTTACTTAGGACCCTAGGGACGCGATATTCGCCCCAAGTTTGAAAATACTAGGTCGGACTATAGACCACAAGGAAGAGACGTAGTCTCATCCTCGTCTAGATCCAGAAAAGATCGAGATGAACGAACTAGAGGTAATACTCAAATTGGGGATCATACCTTTAATGTAAGTACTACTGAACTTGTCTCAATATTGAGTAATATGGGAGACAAGGTTAAGTGTCCCAAAGAGATGCGGTCAAATCCAAGTAGAAGGAACCCAGATCACTGGTGTGAATTCCACAACGATCATGGGCACAAAACTGCAGATTGCAGATTCTTACAAGGTAAAGTAGAAAATTTATTGAAACAGGGCTATTTAACAGAATTGTTTAGAGATAAAGGTAAACAGGCATATATGAGGAACATGCAGGAGCCCCCAAAGCCTCCTTCTCCAAAA